>VXAX01001247.1:189289-230116 GCA_013399835.1 Leptocoma aspasia | reverse complement strand
TATTTCATCCTTCCCAACAAGGAATGAGTCCTGCCAGCCAGGTGGTGGCTCTGCAGGGTCCCCCTGAGCTGGCCACAAGGAAAGGGTGGGACGGGAGCGCTCTCCAGGAGCTCTGTTCTTCTGGACAACTGGTGTGACTGCCTTGCGTGTCTTTCAGAGAGGGCATGCACCAACCACTGTGGACCCCTTGCCTTCTTGCTGCAAGCAAGGATCTCCTGAAGGGATGCTGGAGCAGGAGTCTGCTGTGCAGGTAGAAGGGGGGAAGGGGCGCGTTCATGGTGTTGTAGTGGGCTCAAGGCCCCCCAGAGAGCCTGGAGCTGCTGTCACTAGAGCTCATTTGCCACTTCAGTTCCATCTCAGTGTCCTCCATTTGGGACTGTGCCCAGCCAAGGTCTGCAGGGAGCTGGGAAAAACCTGAGCTCTTCTGCTCACTGTCTCCAGCCCAGCCTGCTTGGTGTGGCACAGACCAAGAGACAGCGTGGTTCTGACCACAGAGCTGTTCCATTCTGCTTTCTATTGCTGAAGTTTCATCTTCCCTTGTACTGTTTGAAGAGCAGGGTTCATGCACATGGGCTCCTCCCTGTTAACAGCTCCCAGAAGTGTTTATGAAGTGTGGCTCAGGCATGACATTCACTAAACACTGCCCAGCCTGGCAACTCTCCCCAAGTTCCTGACGTGGGACAACCCCTAATCTCCAGACTCCAGGCAGGAGCTCCCTTGTTGTGCTGGCTTGCAGTCAGGTGTGTGAGTGGTGATAAGGTGCAGTCCTGCTGCTGATAACCCTCTTCCAGCCTGCTCATGCTTGGTTTGGCTGCAGCATTCAGCATAAGTGGGTTGCTCAGAGCTGCAGACCCTGGCTGTCCAGGGTGAGCTGACCTTCTCCTGCAGTGATGACATGCATGTGTTGCCTGAGGGTGAGTACTTGGGCATGGTCAGGGGGTCGTTGGGCAGCAAAAGAAGAGAGGAATCGGGCCAGGTTTGCACGAGGGAGTTTAGGTATATTCTGGCTGGTAAAATCAACTTCAGTCCAAAGATAATGCCTCTTCTCCCCCAAACAGTTGCTGCTAAATGGACCCCAGGCTGGCAGGAAGGGTTTGCTGCCCTTCTTAGGTCATTGGTAACTTGCCTAAGGTCATCCTTGGAGCCAGTGACAGTGCCTGGCATTGAAACCAGGTCCCTCGGTGCTGTATTTGCCTTGTCCTTCTCACCACAGCTTTACTGGGAGAAGGGAGGTGCCCCAGGTGTTGTTTTTTTGCAATATTGTGACGGTGAATGTTGATTCCTGTGTTGTCACCTTTCTTGTTTTCCCCTGGGGAGCCCTGGGACAGGTGCACAGGGTGATGTTCCTCTCTCAGCTCTGCTGTGGAGCAGGTGGCTGAGCTGCCACAGCTTTGCTGGCATGTCCTCACCAGGGTTCTGCTGGCAGAGATGTATCACCAGGCCTGTGCTTCTGGAGCTTTTCTGTCAATGCTTTCTGCCCTGCATGGCTTCCAGAGGCTGCACCCCAAGCTCTGACCAGGCAAGCCTGGCTTAAGGCTCAAGACAGTGAATCTGTGGTAGCCAGAGCACAAGGGCTGTGCTGTGATAGCCCCCAGCATGCAGACCCCAGCAGAAAGCCCCCTCCTAAGCACTTCTGTTCATGCAAAGCAGGTGTGGCCTAGTCCTGCTGGAGGAGAGGCAGGGAATGAGTCAGAAGAGACTGCAGAAAGCAGGAGCAGTTTGCAAGCCTCACCAGGAAAGAAAAGGAAGCTTCTCCACAGGGCACAGGGCAGACCCTGTGGTGTGATCAGGACTCCAGCACCTCACCTGAGCATGAGGGCACTGACAGAGCCCAGGGCAGGTTGAGGCTGGTCCAGAAGCTGTTTCTTAGTCCCAGGCTGACATCAGGCAGGCATGTCTGACTCCCCCCTTGCACTGTCAGCATGCTAGAGCCCTCTCAGCTCCCCAGTGTTTATTGCACAGACCTGCCTGAAGCATGTACTGGCCCAAAAAAGGGTAGTGCATCAGGAAAGTAGGAGATAGAAAGCAGTTGCTCTGCTGCTGCATCTCTCTCAGCAGCTGTAAATGTTGTTATGCTATTAGAAGAGGTGTAGTGCCTGAGCAAAGAGCTCTCATGTATTGTCTTCAGTCACAGTCTATATATTTTTTGATGAGGTAAAAATAGCTTTTCTTTTTCAGGATGTGCAGAGAGCAGAGGCTCCTGCTAACATCAAAGGAGAGTGACAGCTTTCCCCTGGGTGTGCGTGGCCTCAGCTGGCAGGAGCAGTAGCTGTGTTAATTCCTGCCTTGCTTTCACTCTGTGTGAAAGGAAAGATGTTCTGCTCTCCTTTTCCTGTTTAGGTCTCTGGACCAGCCTCTGTTCCACTCCCCATTCCCCACTGCTGCTGGACCCAGCACTGTACTTCAAAGGGAAAAGTGATAGTTTGCAAATGACAGAACAGGATCTTGAACATGTTACTTAGAAAATCCATTAGGCAGCAGACAGGCACTGCAGGCTGTCACAGAGCTGTGGGCTGCAGCCCTCCAGGGGATCCTTATCAGAAAGATCAGGCTGCTGTGTAGAGGCATCTCCTTGCTGCCTTGCTCTGTGCAGATTAAGCTGTTTGTGATATCTGCCCTCCTCACAGTTCTGAACCTGTTCCAGCTGAAGCAGCCAGCAAAGGGGACCCATGAGCAGGGAAGGAAGGAGTCAAATGGCAATGCAGATGTCATCTGTATCTGAAAATGCTCAGCAGGGACTGAGTTAACCTTGACCCTGACCTGTACCACCAGTGACAGCCCAGAACTACCTCTCCTGTTAAGGGTGCACAAAAATGGGCTTCCCAAAAGCTCATTACTCATGATTATGTAATGGTGGAGGACTGTGCACGGTGGAGAGGCCAGGCTGAAGCTGGCACTGGAAAGCTTGCCCTCTCTTCAGTGCTGGAAAAATGCTAATTGACAGGTTGCTTCCCTTCCCACAAACTCACTGGGCAGATGCCTTTCCAGAGGTGATTTCTTGTGCCTTGACTCTCATCAGTCCTGTTGAGATCTGCAGACCTGTGCTAAATCGTGGGGGCAGAGGTGAGGATGATGGGAGAATGGAACTTGGGCATATGGATTTTTCTGTCTTGAGCCATGAGGATAGGAGTGAGCATGCTGAAAGAAGAGAATTTAAGCATTTGGATTTATCCTTTCGTCAGATGACTTTTCCCAATGCTTTTGCTTTTCTCTTTCTTCTGGGTTTGCAGTATCTGCCTGTTCTCTGTGTTCTGCTGGCTGACTGCCTGAGGCTTTGCTACTGTGGCCTCTCTGGAGATGCTGGATCCTGCTGAATGCTGCCTTCTACTCAGAAGGCAGAAACCTGCCAGTAGGTTTTGTCTCTGCTGCAGGGCCCACTGAGAGCATCCAGCTCCTGTTAATACAGATAGGAGAGGAAGTTGCCCTAAGAGAGACAGTATGGCTTCTGTTTCTGAGCATTTTGAGTTGAATCTCCTGGTCTTCCCTGATTATCCTGTGGGGAGCCTAGGTGTTATCCCTAACTGCTCTTAACCTTAGCAGCTCTTTTAGTGTGTTTTGAGGATTGACAAATTCTTCTCCTCTGATGAGAAAGGGTTGAGGTTATCACCTGCAGAACTGTGCACTTGATATCTGCAAGGCAGTGTTCCAAATGAGCACTGGCTCCAGAGACATTCCTAGGTTGGACAGTTACTTAAAAGTAAACCACTACACTGACATGAGGTTTTGGTGTTTCTGCTGGAAATAATGCCTCAAAGGTGAGGATCACACCCACTGTTGGACACAAGCCCACATGAGCAAGGAAATGTCCAAGCAAATGGCAAGGGCTGTTACCCTTGGCGAGGGTTTATCACAGGTCCTCAGCTGGCAGAGCTGACTTTAGGTTCCAGGACAGTGGCACTGGTAGCTGGCAGTAACTGGGTGACCTCTGAGATGTGAGCTGGACCTTTCCACAGCATCTAGACAGGCTGCCCACAGCAATCCATGGCTTGGTGCCAGGATCAGGGTTTGCATCTCACTGCCAGTGCTGGGGTTCTTTGGCTGTTGGGGTGAGTGTGTGCTGCCCACCTTTGGGTGTTTCCTTGCTGGGCCTCCTCTCTGCTGCTCCATAATCTGTGTCAGCTTGGCTGAAGAGACAGGGTAAAGAGGGCAATGCAGCAGGATGTGTGTGTGCCAGGCTGGAGTAGTGTGGTGAGTTGCTTCTTGACTGTCTTTGTACCCCAGAAAGCACTGTGAGATCAGCACAAGTCCCCGAACTCATTTGTACTTGGAAATCATCTACTTACAGCATTTAGCAGCTCATGCAGAGTGGGCTCCTGCCAAGTGTGGCCACCTTTAACAGGAGGAGGCAATGCTGGGTCCCCCCCTTTAGTTATCAGGGATGAGCAGCAGGAGCTGCTGGGAGCTCCTCCCTGGGTGTGAGTGAGAGCAGGCACTGCCAGAAGAGATTAGAGCAGGACACTGGCTGCAGCCAGAGACACAGCAGGCTCACAAACCTCTGACTGAAGCCCTTGAAATCCAGCCTGAGCCTCTGCTTTGACTTTGCTTATTGCCTTGGCCATGGCTACAATGCAATGGGCTCATGTGATCCCAGGCCAGTGGCATTAATGCTTTGAGAGAAGGAGGACACCTGGGAAAAGGAACAGAAGAAGCCTCTCCTCAGGGCCAGGAGAGGGTGTCATGAGAATAAATTGACTCTGAAACCAGGAGAGAGGGAAAGGGAAAAATTTAGATTGTCAGCAGACAAGGGGAGCTTTTTCCTGAAGGAAAAGAAAGAGAAGGAGAGTAGAAGCACAGTCTGATGTGCTATGCTAAGTTTTTGGCTTTAGAAGGTCTTGGAGCACTCAATGAAGTCCTGATCTGAGGTTTGTCTCTTGTAGAATTGCTGGCAGCAGCCTCCTGACACTTCACAGCTTGGATGTGTGCAAGTCTGTAGAGCATGATGCCTGTGTATAGGATTTAGCAGCCACCTAAGAGTGCAGGAGGTACACAACAGCAAGTGAGGCAGCTTATTTTCTCCCCTGGAGTATCTCCTTCCTGGAAAATTGCTAGGAAGGCAAAGGAGAATGGAAAGAAGCCCTGCAAACTCCAAATAAAGGAAAATCAGCAGAAGCAGTTCGTGCATCTGGAAGCAGAAAACCCATCTGGTGGGTTCTTTTTTGTCCCCAGGGCAGTTGCTGTGTGTCCTGGGGCACACAGAGAGTGACAGTGTGTGCACCAGGCACGGCTGTGCTGCACTTTGTGCCCCTCAGTGGGTGGTGACAACTGTGCCACGTGTGTCTGTGAGCTGGGATGCTGCTGGCTGGGATATGTGTGTGTGTCTTCTCCATGTGCACATCTCCCTGTGTTCACGGGCTCTCTGCACTTCAGGCTGGCTGTCAGTGCTCCCTTTTGCTGAAATTTGGGAGATGGCAGTGACCCAGCCCTTGCTTCCATCCCCTGGGGAGTGAATTGCCCCAGGCAGTCCCGTGGTGCAGCCTGACATCACAAGGACAAGATGACTGTGGATCTGCTTTTACCGTTTGAGCCCAAGCTGTTCCATCTCCTCTGGTGGGATGTGTGGTTGGGTTGCTGGTGTCTGATGATGCCCTGCATCTCTCTGTGCATCTCTGGAAGGCACATGCTGAGCATGGGGAGCAAAAGGGGCAGCACCTCTGACACACTCCAGCCTTGGCATGTTTTCCAAGGCCTGGGCCCCAGCATCCAGAGGGTCAGGAGGGAACTCCAACCCCTCTCCTCTGTTGCAGGAGTTACCTGTGAGTTGCCAGGCTCCTGGGCATATCTGTGGGGCTGCTTTTCCTCTGCTGTTCCTGAGGTGGTACCTGCAGCTCTGCCCCCCTCCCTGCGCTTGGCAGCAGTCATTTGCTTTCCGGAGGTGGTTTGGTATTAAATATCCTGTCTGACACAATAATGGAGAGAAAATGAACAAATTCCATTAGCAGCTGGCGATCCCTGCAGGGTCTGCATTGGAGAGAGGACGGAGCCTGTATTTTTAGCTAGAATGCAATGTAACTTACTGGCTCTCTCAAAGCTGGGGAGTAGATAACCAAGGAGGGAGAGAGGGGACACCAGGCTCAGGTTTCAGCCGAAGTGCCGGGCTATGGCAGCACGAAAGGGCAGGTCCGGTCCAGACGTGGCTGTGAGTATTCAACACACTTCTCCTTCATGCCCACAGAGACCTCAGCTTTGCTTTTCTGCTTGCTTTCTGCTTGTAGTCTCTGCTGCTGGGTGTGCTGGGGCTTTGGGAGCCCCTTTGCTGCAGGGCCATGTAGAGTTTTATCATTTAATCCTCAGAGCTCCATGTGTGTCCCATGGATGACAGAGCCTGGCTGAGCTGTGCTTTGACTTTCCAAGGGTTCGCTGCCTTGTCGTCGATCCTGACCTGAGAAGCAGAGGCTTCTATCAGTGTCTGGAGCTGGAAAAGCTCTTTGCATTCAGCCTGTTGCTTGAAGCTGTCAGTGTTTCCTCGCTGGGCCCCAGACAGCACGCAGAGCTCAGAGCGTGAGCGCGCACCTCTAAGCGCAGCGCCGCTGCTGCCTTCTGCCTCGTGCAGTGGATCCTTCTGCGTGAGCAGAGCGCTGTGTCTCTGCCTTCACAGCTCCTCTGTGACTCTGGGGGCTCTTCCCTGAGAGCTGGGGCTCTCCTCTGAGCTGGGAGCAAGCAGAGCCAGCTGGCAGGGGAGGTGGTGCCATCAGCACGTGTTCCCCCCGCACGCGGAGCCTGCGCACTGCGACGGGCACGGCGCTGCTGCCCTCCACCACCTGTCCTTCTGGGCCCTGGGCTGCCCTACAGGGCCCTGGGCTGCCCCACAGGGCCCATGGCACCCTGCCACCGTGGTGCTGGCCTGGCCTGAGCTCTCTCACCCTGTCTGTGGGCCTTGCCTCTACAGTGGGGAGCAGGGTCCCAGTGGGCCAGGGCATGTCTGCCTTTCTCTGTCAGGAGGGTCAGGCAGAAAGGATGAGCTGCTGGAGGCAGATGGAGGAGACCAGAAGGCATCTGAGTTGTGCTGCTCCAAAGTCCCAATTCAAATGTCTGAGAGAAAAGAGAAGGGAAGAGAGGAGCCCTGAAGCATCATTCCCCCTAATCTGTCTCCAGTGCTTTTGTCTCTGGCTGTGTGGCTTCCAGCTCCTGTCCAGGAGCTTCCTAATCCTGGATGCTTCTCTGCAGCCAGGCTGTGGGCAATACAGGATGGCTTGGGGTGGCAGAGCAGAAGCTCTCCTAGCACAGGAGGTCCCTTGGTCAGTCCTGATGTGAGTGGTACAAGAGTGGTTCTGATCTTCTCTTGGAGCTGAAGACAGAGGAGTTGTGTCCTGCACCCATGCCATGGATATCTTGTGGCTCTTGGCTGCAGATAGCTCTTTGGGCCTGCTGGCCCAAGCAGGCACATACCAGCTCCAGTTACCAGTCCAAGTTCCCGGATTCACAGACCCACATCACTGCATTTCCACCCTGTTCTCCAGCTTCTAGTGAGCCATGCCATTGTCTCCATTTGCTGCCTCACACTGCTAAGTACTGTTGCTAAAAGTATTGCTGTGCCTTGCCTGGGCTGGCTGTGGTGTAGCAGGGAGGCACTGTCAAAAAAGGGAGTTGTGACTTTCACAGCTGTGAGGTGCTCAGCTGGGGCTGGTGTTGTCCCTGGTGCTCACTGCTGTTGCTACCCAGTGGTTTCTGGAGGAGGGTAGGGGTGGGCTCACTACAGCTCCATCAGTGCAGTTCTTCAGCCCAGGCACAGAGGGGTTTCCTGGGCCAAGGGAGGCTGTCATGGTGGCAGGAGCTCCCTCCCTACTGTCCCCAGAGTGTGATGGGACAAGCTGCAGACCTTCTGCCCCGTTATCTGGATGCTCTTCCCTTTGAGTCCAGGTCCCAGCCCTTCTTCTTCCTGTCTGATTTGGGGCACCCTAGCCTGTCCCAGCAGCTCACACTGTGACTTTCCTGGCCTCTGCCTTTTCTGCCTGGTCTGTGTAGTTATGTTCTCTGCAGCTGAGTGAAGAGTTGACCCAGTGCTGGTGGTGGGGGAGAACAAGGGGGCTCTGAGTTTCATGCTTTTTCTTTTTGTCCCCAAGGCTGATGCTGCAACCAGTTTCTTGAGAGCTGCAAGATCTGGGAATCTGGACAAAGCCTTGGATCACCTCAGGAATGGGGTAGATATTAACACCTGTAACCAGGTAGGTGAAACACACAGGGCTTCTGGTACTACCTCTAGTTCATGTGAAAATGTGGCTGACCAGAGGGCAGACCTGGAGCAGTTGTCTTTGGGGCCAGGGGGCAGCAATAGCTATAAAGATCTGGGGAGCCTGGATGTACTGGCTGGAGCATAGCAAAGGACATTAACAGGTAAGCAGAGACGGCTCCTTTAGTGTGACAAGCAAGTGGGACAACTGGAAGGAGCTCAGCTGCTTGTCAGAGGGCAGAGCAGATAGCTGTGGGGAGCAGCACAGGGGCTGGAACATCACAGGAATGGCTCTTGGGGGTTATTCCCCTTGCCTGCAGTGCTGAGGCTTTTGGATTCCTAGAAGTTGCAGTTTATCACAAGCAGTGAATGTTTGCAAAATGCCAGTTGTGGTGGTTTGGGAGGTGTTGGGCAGGAGGAGCCCTCCCCATCCTGCACAAAACCAGGTTTGCACAGGAGCAAAGAGCTGCAGGCACTGAGGAATTGTTTGCACATCATCATCAGAACATTTTGTATCTGTGTAGCTGCCAAATGCAAGTGGCTGAGCCTGAACTGGGGCAGATGCTGTAGGGACAGATCTGGGGGGCTTGGGCTGAGCAGGGGGAGCAGCCAGGCTGTGCTGTCACTGCTTTCTGGAGCAGTGGTGGTGCTGGGGAGGCTGACTCAGCAGGTAGCACGAAGGCACACTCATCTGTTTCCCCAGACCAAGTGAAGCTCAGACCTGATTTGTGCAGTTACTGGGGGCAGGTTCCCACAGGGCACGCAGAGTGCACCATGGATATTCACTAATTTCCCACAGCAAGCATAAAAGTAGGATTCTAGGGAGGATTTCTACATCCACTGGTCCTGTAAGCCTCTAGCCCAGAGGGGTTTGGGGTTCTGGAGAGGGCTCTGTAAAGAATTACAGCAGGGTGACTCATCCACAAGCTAAAGATGATGACTTTGAACTTCTTCCTCACCAAAAGAGATGGTCTGTCATCAGCTATCTCCACTGACCAGCTTCAAGTCCTGTTTCCAGCCAGATTTCTGGTGCTGGTGAGGGCATTTAACACGTTGATGGAAAGACAATGGCTACAGCAGTATGAGGCTCTTCTCTCAGTGATGTCTTTGCTCTGGTTCCTGCCATCTCCCTGAGGTTAGATGGCACTTTGGGGTTTCCTTCTGAGGAATATCAGACCTGTGGGAAAGGTCCAACCTCACATGTCCTGTATAGAATAAAGAGGGATATATGTGGTCAGACCTATCCCACAAGTCCTGTATTCTTACTCAAGTTCAGAGACCTTGACATGCCATCTGATCTTCATCCCGCCGATCTCACCTCCTCCATTGCTGCATCAGTGTCTTCATCATGCACCTGTGTGTTTCACATTCTGGCACGGTCCCATCTCATCCACGAGGAGCTGGAGGACTGAGGATGAGTGCACATTGCTGCCAGGACTCTCACCAGCTGGGAACAGCACCGTGATGGCACCTGGGTGCCCAGGAGATGGTCTTTGTTGAGGTGGCCAGTCCTGATGGGCAGCCCAGAGCAGGTCCCTGCTTTGGGACAGGCTAAGTGTGAAGTCTCTGTGTTATTCTGTAGGGCTGCATTTGTCATGTTGATAGCTAGTGACTGGGATTTCTGGGAATTATTTGCAGCATTTGGTGAGGAAAATGCAGCACCTTTCAAATTATGCACATCCTGTGGCAGTTTTGGGTCAGATGAGCTGTCAAGCCAAAGCAAATGTGCAAAACAGCCTGTATTGTTCCTGGAGCAGAAATAAGGATGGGCTACCAATGGAAACAATCCTCTGTGCTTATTGCACAAGTATTTATTACAGGTTAATGATCTGTCACACGTTCATAGCATTCAAAAGGTTATTGATGAATCCTTTGTGTAAAGAGGCTTATGGTCTGAGGGGCTGAGCATCTGTGCTCTTGCTCTCCATTTGTTGGTTATGTCAGTGTAACTGAGAAAAAGCTTGCATGTCTGTGGCCACCGGTCACTTATCTGACTTGTGAGGGAAGGGTGTCAGTGATTATCTCCGCGGGGTTGTGTGGGTGTGTCTCCATCAAAGAAACGGGGCTTGGCCAGAGGAGGTGGGCTCAGTGTAGCCAGACGTGGCTGGGGAGCTCTTCCTTGCAGTGGCACTGTTCTGTGGGTATTACAGCACTCCCACTTCATTTCCCCTTTTGTGCTTGAGGCTTGACAGAACTCTGGAGTTGGTGTGGTGAGGAAGCCTGTGGGTTTGTAGATTTTTGCCCTTTTGTGCTGTAATTAGAGTTGAGCAAAAGAATCTGTGACTCTTCAGCTGTGATCCTGGGCAACTGGTGAGTTGGTGAGTGAGAGAGAGTGAGAAACCCTTTTGCAGTCTGACAACACTCTTGAAGCAGTTCTGAGTTTAACTGGAGTGTTGAGGGCTGGAACTGAGCCTCCCCGGGCATTTTCTGCTCACCTACCAATATTTAGGTGGGGATGAAGCATTTCTATGAAGTGACCTTCCAGTCAGGAGTTGAAACACATGATTGGGAGGTGGAGTGTTTGGGCAGGAGCAGGTGTCCCTCTGCCATGCAACAACACTGTGTAGGGGTGAGTAAACCTAACATATCCACCTAGGAGAAGTGAGGGACAAGGAAAAAAAAGTGGCATCTGAAAATGTCTGCAGGTATTTCACCTCTTTCCCAGCAAATATCCCAGCCCTTTTGTTCACATTTGGGAAGTGGAAGAGGGTGTCAGAAATAAAAGAGCAGAAGCTGTCTGGGTAGCCTGGAGGATGCTGTCTGACCTGGCAGCCCTCCTTCTGACAGCCTGGGGATGCTAAAGGGGCACCAGTCCTCTGCTCTTCAGGTTCCACGTGTAGGAAAAAGGCAAGCTAAACTGGGGCACACGCAGAGATGTTCCTGAGAAGTCACTTCAGCTCTTTGGGAGCTTCCTGGGACTGGTAGAGCTTAACAGTGACACAGCCAACACCTTCTCTACACTCTCTGCTGCAGCTGAGCTCTGGGGGAACAAAGCCCACCCTGGGCTGCAGGATGAAGTACTGGTGGGCTAGGGAGAAGCCAGCTTCTGGCCTGGAAGCTCACAAACTCCTGTGAATTAAATTTGGCTGCTGCTTGAAAAAAATCATTGTCCCCAGCAGGGCTTCTCACTGCACATCTGTCTGTGTAAATGTTAAAGTTTAAGGTTTGTATGTGCACTTACACAGCAGTTGTGGTGCATCCTCGCTCTGGACTGTGCACAAAGCTCAGCTCTGTGCTTCAGGGGTGAAAAACCTGACTGTGAGGAGGGGCACCCCGTGGAAAGTCACTTGAGCAAAGACAGGAGCTGTCACAAGGGATGTGCCACGAGCAGGGAGGACTGAAGCAGTTCCTGTGCCTCAAGCACATAACCACTGAGCTCTGGCACCACCCATCCGTAGGAAATCGCCCACGTGGGCTGCATGTTTTGCTCATGGAGAAACCTCCAGCATTAGTCAGCAGCTCAGCATTCAGTTTTGTGAAGTTTTCCTGGCAGCACGGAGCTGTTTGTGGCACCATGGCTGCTGTGCTGGCTGTCAGTGCAGAGCTCAAGGACAGGGCAATCACTCCTGCCCCCACCAGCCTGGACTTTCTCCAGCATGGGCCCACAGTCATGTCTGCACAGGAGCTCAGAGCAGGGTGCTCCCCAGGGAGCTCCAAGCCCAGATGATGACTAATTCCCCCTTCCCACCTTTGCTTCCTCCAGAATGGGCTGAACGCCTTGCACCTGGCCTCCAAGGAGGGCCATGTGAAGATGGTGGTGGAGCTGCTGCACAAGGAGATCGTTTTGGAGACAACGACCAAGGTAAGGACAGGGAAGTCTGGCCACACTGGTCACAGCTCTGCACGCTGCCTTTGCTGCCAGACACACCAGCAGTAGCTGAGCAGTGATCACGCTGTTACTGTCACCCCCAGAGAGACTGTGCCAGTGCTTAGGACCAGGCTCTGGTTTTAGGACAGGCTTGTCATCTCTTGGTGGGTGGGAGGTGCCTCTCCCCTGTGGGGGCCATTGTGGACTTCAGAGGGGAGTAACATAAACCACAACTTGTGCTAGTCCTGTCTCACTAGCAGCTCCTCCCGGCACGGGCTGGTGCCCCAAGGCAGCCCCTGCATGTTCCAGCACTGAGATGGCCTCAATGCCATTGTCACAAGCCTGGAGAGCTCTGGTGCTCTGTGAATAACATATTGTTCTCTCATGCAGCACCACAGCAGGTGTGGTTTTCACTTGATGACAAGCAAGGCAAGGGCACAAGCAAGCAGGGCTGACAAATGAGCAGCCTCCAGCATGGGCTGAAGGGCTGTGAGAACAGGAGGAGGCTTCAGTTGCCACCTCCCTGGTGCTCTCACAGGCTCCTGGACACAGAGCAGAAGCTGGCATTCTGCCACACCACCCAAAGGCACAAGTCAGGAGAGCCTGTGTGTGCATTTTCCAGCCTGCTCATCGTCCCTTCTATCTGCTGGGACGCCTTGGCTACCAGGGTGCACACTGCAGTTCTGCCTGAAGACTGCCAGCTCAGCTCCCCCATCCTCCCCCCTCTCCTCACCTCTCAGTGCTGAAGAGGCACAGAGCCTGACAGTGCACACAGCTTCTGCTGCCAGGAACTTCATGGGAGAGATGAAATCACTCTCTTCCCTGGCCAGCAAATGGGAAGGGTTGGTTTACAGCAGGGATGGAACACGGAGTGAGAGCTGCATGGCCTTCTAAAGGTTTTCCTGGCCAGCTGCTCTGCTTGCATGCCTGTTAGCACTGCAGGCCGATCTTTCCCTGGCAGCCTGGCTTGCTTCAGCCCCTGAGCACTGTTCTGTGGTGTCTTTCAGAAGGGAAACACAGCCCTGCACATTGCTGCCTTGGCTGGACAGCAGGATGTGGTCCGGGAGCTGGTCAACTATGGGGCCAACGTCAATGCACAGTCCCAGGTAGGGTGACCTGGTCTGGAACAGCAAGGCAGCCACCATGTGTGATGGTGGTGTCCTCATGGTGGGAACTGTGCCCAGCACGGGATTTCAGCAGCCCTTTGCAGTTTCCCTCTAGTTTGTTCAGGAGCAAGGGCTGCTCTGCCAGACTCCTGAAAAGAGACAAGTGTGCAAATGGTGTGGAGGGAGTCTTGAGGCACATGGGGACACCAGTGTGGTCTCTGTTGAGGGAGTCCCTGTCAACACATGTGAGCATGCTGAATTTCTCCTGGGAGGACCCATGGCTGATGCCCCCCTGGCAAAGCTTTGAGGTCTCCAGCAACCCCTGCAGTTAAACACACTGTGCTTCCTTCTCTCTCTCTTCCTTGGGCCTGGTAGGGCTGAAAGCTATTCAGATTTTGCCTGATGAGAGAATTGTCCCTGAAGCTAGGGACAATACTGGCAGTGAGCAGTGTCTCCTGGGTTGACTCTTACAAAGCATTGCCTGTTTTTTTCTGGATATGTGGAGCCTTGGGCTCCATCTCTCTGTGATTCTTCCACTGTTGCCAGGTTTTTTTTTTTTTCTTTTTCACACCCACAATGGATGTTTCTGCCCCTGTTCACTGACCTGGGAGTGTGGGTGTTGATGGGGGTGTAGGTCTTCAAAGAACTCAAGAAACACAAGAGTTGTGCTGATGTGCACGGCCTTGTGTTTGCAGAAAGGCTTCACACCCCTCTACATGGCAGCACAGGAGAACCACCTGGAAGTTGTGAAGTTCTTGCTGGAAAATGGAGCCAACCAGAATGTAGCCACAGAGGTAAGGCCCCTGGGGAGGAGCCCATGCCCCTGCTTGTGGGGGCTGCTGAGGGATGTGCCACGGCTCCTTGATTCTCTCCCTCTCCTTGGCAGGATGGCTTCACTCCACTGGCTGTGGCTCTCCAGCAAGGACATGAGAATGTGGTTGCTCACCTTATCAACTATGGGACAAAGGGTAAGGTCAGACTGCCTGCCCTGCACATTGCAGCCCGCAATGATGACACTCGCACAGCTGCTGTGCTGCTGCAGAATGACCCCAATGCTGATGTCCTCTCCAAGGTGTGTGGTTTTCCTGTGCTGTCTCTGGGAGCTTCCCCACATCCCCAGGGAGAGCAGCAGCTTGGTATGCTGTATTTATCCGTAGTTTCATCAGGGAGCATGTGTCTGGCTGGCTGATCCCTCCTTCTTTCCCTAGACTGGATTCACCCCTTTGCACATTGCAGCCCACTATGAGAACCTCAGTGTGGCCCAGTTACTGCTGAACCGTGGAGCCAGTGTCAACTTCACACCCCAGGTGAGTGCAGGGTGGGAAGCTACAGGGGCTTGTGCTGCTCCAGCACCACAGGAGGATGCTGTGCCTCCTATCCATGTAGGTGCAGCAGCAGCTGCCAGGGCGTGCTGGTGAGGTGGGACTGTGCAGAAAGTAGCACAGATGCATGGGGAGTTGCAATTAATTACCAGCATGGGCCTTTTCTGCTATGTCTCCCTTCTGTCAGAAGCAGCCATGCATCCCTGAAAGCTCTTGGGGACCTTGTCTCCAGGCTGAGGGAAAGCTGGTGCTGTTGCTGCAGGGCAGATCTCATAGAACCTGCAGTTAGGATGCCTTTTCCAGACCCAAAGGTGAAGCCAAATCCATGAGCTGCTGCTTTCCTACAAGCTCTGTGTGGCTTCTGTCTGCAGCCTGTTAAACAAGCTGCTCCCCAGCGTTGTCCCTGGACAGAGATGCAGCTCTTCTTGCCCTCTCCCCTTTGTTTGTCCCTTGCCTCCTTGAAAGGGAAGGGGCTGCTCCTTGTGACAGACTGTTCCTCCTGGCAGAATGGGATCACTCCCCTGCACATAGCCTCCCGCCGGGGCAACATCATCATGGTGCGGCTGCTGCTGGACCGCGGGGCCCAGATAGAGACCAGGACCAAGGTGAGAGCACTTCTGAGCACAGCCCATCTTTGCATGGGCCATCTCCCTCCCTGAGCTCCTTCTGCCCAGTTGCAAGAACATATTATAAGTTTTCCTGCATGCAGGCCTGCAGAAAAATCTTCCCATGAGAAAGCGTCTTTTTACTGTCTTTTACTCTGTAGAAGTTTCTATAAACAAAATCTCTGGGTTGTGTTTCAAGGACATTTGGATTTCTCTGCCTGGCTCCTAATAATAAGAGATAAAAGTTTTCTTTCTTTCAACCTATGAGGGGAAAAGTTGTTATCTCTAATTGTGTAAACTATTCTAACATTCCTTTGACAGAGCTGGAAGCAGGAGCTTCGGTTGCTCTGGACTAAGCAAATAATAACCCAAATCCTTTGTATTATAGAGTCATGTTAATAAATCATATTTAGCCTTCTGATATTATTGCTAAAAGTCCTTTGTCAATGCACAGACCACAGCAATACTTACCCTGCAAACATCTTGCTGGGAATGTGAGGGGATGTCGCTGTTTCGCAATGACACATGACTCCAATATCAGAAGGCAAAAGAAAAAGAAGGCTCTCTTTATTAAGTTACATCTGCTTTTATAGAACCTTTCACTAACCAAAAGGTGACTGGTTATGTCAAAGACACTTCTCATATAATAATTGGTCAAGAGGGTTAAACAAAGTGACAGATATTTTGAGAACAGAACTAGTGAAAAACANGTTAAGCAAAGTGACAGATATTTTGAGAACAGAACTAGTGAAAAACATGATAACAAAAACCACCTCTGTGCAAAACAATATCCGTGCAAAACACTACCTGTGTTTTTCCCAAGTTGTTTGGACAGACTTGTAAACAAGTCTGTTTACAGATTTTCTTTGGGAAAGAGAAGTTATCTCTAGGATTCTCATGGGAAAGCAAAGCCTTCTCTAGGACAGCAAAAAGCCCTTTCTCCTGGGAATGCAGCAGCAGTCAGGTACAAATATCTCTCATAGCCACAGACTGTCAGCCCCACATGGGAAGGCCTCTGGTGCACTCAGGGGATGGGGCAGGTTTTTTGCTGGCACTTGTAGAGGTGAGAGAAGGCTGCATGGCTACAAAGGTGTGCCCTAGGAGCTGAGGCCAGGCTCAGTTTTGCCTTATTTTGCAGACGAGTCCAAAGTCCCTGTTAGTCCTCTACCTGAGGGAACACTTCCATGCCATACTGAGCCCTTGAACCCTCCTCTCTTCCCAGGATGAGCTGACCCCTCTCCACTGTGCAGCACGCAATGGACATGTGAGAATTGCAGAGATCCTCCTGGACCACGGGGCTCCCATTCAAGCCAAAACCAAGGTACCCAGGTGACTTAGTGGGGCTGTGGTTGGTGCCAGGGCAGCACAGTGGGGTAACAAGCTGTGCACAGTGGCCAGATGGCACCCGTGGCTGGCCTGGGGCTTTTTTTGGCCTGACAAGGGGTAAGAAGCTTCCTGCCCTACTTGGGCCTAGCTGGAGTCCTTTGCCTGAGGGCTTCATCCTTCAGAGGGACCAGTCCTGAGAAAGGGGTGGCCTGGGTACAGTCTGCCCCATGGCATCAGCTCTTCAGGCCCTTCCCTCCACTTGACATTGCTCCTCTGTAAGTCACAGAATCACAGAATGTCTAGGTTGGAACAGACCTTCAAGATCATCAAGTCCAACCCATGCCCTAACACCTCAACTAGACCATGGCACTGAGTGCCACACCCGGGCTTTTTTTAAACACACCCAGGGATGGTGACTCCAGCACCTCCCCGGGCAGAACATTCCAGAACTTCATCACTCTTTCTGTGAAAAACTTCTTCCTAATGTCCAGCCTGTATTTCCCTTGGCGCAGCTTGAGGCTGTGTCCCCTGATTCTGTCAGCTGACACAAGTCTCAGTGAGGCATTTTTGGGGCTTCCCTCTGGTAGCACCCTGGGGACCAAGCTGTCTCTTCTGCCCTAGAGCAGTGTCTGGGGGTGCAAGGCAAGGGCTGGGTGGGATGCCTGGAGGCTTTGCTGCCCAGCCCTGAGGCCCTGCCCCACGGTGGCAGAACGGCTTGTCGCCGATCCACATGGCAGCGCAGGGCGACCACCTGGACTGCGTGCGCCTGCTGCTGCAGTACAGCGCCGACATCGACGACATCACCCTGGACCACCTCACGCCCCTGCACGTGGCCGCGCACTGCGGCCACCACCGCGTGGCCAAGCTGCTGGTGGAGAAGGGGGCCAAGCCCAACTCCCGAGCCCTGGTGAGGAAGGGAGTGAGTGGGTGGGTGGGCTGGACAAGGGGAAAGGGAGTGTTCCTGCGGATGACTGTCCGTCTGTCTGTCTGTCTGTCTGTCTGTCTGCAGAATGGCTTCACGCCCCTCCACATTGCCTGCAAGAAGAACCACATCCGTGTGATGGAGCTGCTGCTGAAGACGGGTGCCTCCATTGATGCTGTCACAGAGGTAGGTGGGCTGAGCCCATCCTCAGCTCTTCTTGCTTCTGCCATGTACAGCGTGGGCAGCACGGCAGGATGTGATGTCCTTGTTGCTTCTGCCACACCTCTGGGACCTTTCTTGGTGCTCTTTGCAGCTCAGAACCTGTTTAGTCTGGCAGTGTCTTCCCAAAGGGCAAGGATATTATGAGGCCACTTATTACAAGTGGTCTGAGACGATGAATCAGGACTCTTTGACTCCATATATCAGAAGGCTTAAATATTATTTATTAAGATGACTCCATTATTCAGAAGGCTTGGGCTATATCGTGCCCATGTACAGAGCTCAGATGCTTTCTTCTTGCTGCACTGTACAGGAATATTAGAATCCTGTGACTCTGCTCATGGCAGAATCCTTCTCTCTCCTGTCTATGTGATACTACAAAGTGAGAACTGATAACCAGGACCAGCTTCCTCCCACAGACAGGCCAGAGGGACAATGTCTTTGAACACTACACAGCTCAGAGATTGTTTATAGAAACTCTGTGCTGAAAGTGTATTTCTCCCTGGGAAGAAAAGCCTTTGCAGATTTTTCACCCAGGGACCCACAAAATGTCGGCGACACAAGGAGATGCAGGGGGGACAGCAGCTCCCTGAGGTTCCTCCACACTCACCTGCCAGGCTCCTGGAGCAGACTGGGGACTCAGATTTTGCCTGTGCTGAGACCTGCCCTGGGGAGGAGGAGGAGGGGACAGTAAGAGATATTGCCAAGGCCATAAGTCCCACTTGGTTTCTGGCTCCTTTCTCTTCACAGTCTGGCCTGACCCCCCTGCATGTGGCTGCCTTCATGGGACACCTGCCCATCGTCAAGACTCTGCTGCAGCGTGGAGCCTCTCCCAATGTGTCCAATGTGGTGAGTTCCACCCTGGCTGGGGCTTTGGGAGCTCAGCTTATTGGGGTTCAGCAGGATATCCAAGTCCTGCACCTTCTGTTCACCTGAGCAGCCCCTGGTGCCCTCTGCTTTGTGCTGGCACGAGGAACCAGTAGGGGTTGCAGGCACTGCTCTCCTCTGTTCAGAGCAGAGGAATGACTGCAGGAAGGCATTTTCCCTCCTTTGGCCTTACCACTTTATCCTGTCTTTGGTGCAGAAAGTAGAGACTCCCCTACACATGGCAGCCAGAGCTGGGCACACGGATGTGGCAAAGTACCTGCTGCAGAACAAAGCCAAAGCCAATGCTAAAGCCAAGGTAGGTACAGAGGACCTGTGTGATAATCAGCTCTGGGAACAGCTGGTGCTGTTTTCTTTGTGCCCAGAGCACAGCCTACCAGGGGCTGTGCAGCAGTGGGAGCAGAGCTGGGACCCCTTTGGCATCACAAGAAGGGAGTGGCCCAGGTCTCCTCAGACAGCTTCTTTGCCACCCTCCCAGGACGACCAGACTCCTCTGCACTGTGCCGCACGCATCGGCCACACTGGCATGGTCAAACTCCTCCTGGAGAACAATGCCAACCCCAACCTGGCCACCACAGCAGGGCACACGCCCCTGCACATCACTGCCAGAGAGGGGCACATGGACACAGCCCTGGCCCTGCTGGAGAAGGGAGCCTCACAGACCTGCATGACCAAGGTAGGCTGCTGAGCCCAGTGCTGCAGAAGGTGTCACCCAGCTGGGGCAAGGCTGGGCAGGCTGGTGGCACAGTGTCCCTGTGGCAGGAGGGGCAGCCTCCTCCTGTGTTGCAGCAGGTGCCAGCACTCTCTTCATCTCTGCCACCCTGTGACGGGCTGCCTTTCTCCTCAGAAAGGATTTACCCCTCTCCACGTTGCAGCCAAGTATGGAAAGGTGGATGTGGCAGAGTTGCTGTTGGCACATGAGGCTCACCCCAATGCAGCAGGGAAGGTGAGTGTTGCTTCTGTGGGAGGAGTGGTCTAGAATGGGGAGAGGCTCTGTCTCACCTGTCTGTGCCCTCTCCCCCACTGCAGAACGGCCTGACTCCACTGCATGTGGCTGTGCACCACAACAACCTGGAGATTGTCAAGCTGCTGCTTCCCAAGGGGAGCTCCCCACACAACTCAGCCTGGGTAAGTCTGGGCTGGGCTTCCCTGGGGATGTGGGGATGTGGTGTGTGTGCAGTGCCTGCCAGTCTGGGGCCAGCATTGCCCCTCAACCCTGGCACTCAGGGAGCACAAGAGGGACTGATCACCACCAGCCTCTCTGCATGTCTGCTGCTCGTGCCTGCCTGTCCTCACAGCACGTGGAGCAGGCAGGGTGCCAGGCAGTGGTCCTGTTCCAGCAGATAGGCTGTGTCAGGGATGGTCCTGCTAGCAGCACGGTGGCTGCTGCGTGGGGAACGTGTTTCCATGGCAAGTCCTGCAGAGCAGCGCTGCGGTCTGGCAGTTTGGGAAACCACAGGCAAATGTTTGCATGCAGCTATGAAGCAGTGAGTCAGAAAACCCACGGGCTTGTGAGAGCCACCCAGCTCAGCCTGAGCACGGGGGAGCATCTCCCCACAGAGCACACGCCAGCAGCCGCCTCGCTTCCCGTGTTGTTTGCAAAAAGCTGCATCCACAAAACAGCCAAGTGGCTGGCGGTGCCAGCCCTGCCCATCTGGCACTTTCCTCTCCCCTGTGAAGGCAGACACGCTGGGCAGGCCCTGGGAGCAGCTGGTACCAGTGCCAGCCCCCGGTGGTGTGCGTCACCGCCAGCCTGGGCAGCGGGTGCCTGCCAGCTGCTCTGCTCCTGCAGCGTGGCAGCACAGGCAGCACTCAGGGCCCTGCAGGCTCTGCCTGAATACTAATTGTGAAAAACGCTTCACGCTTGCTTCTTTTTAAAATTTTAAAAGTTTAATAGTAAAGAATTTAAGGTAATACAAATTAGGATAATTGGGGTTAGGACAATAAAAGACACAATAAAAAGCAAAGAATTACGGATGTCCGGGTGCTTCTCTCAATGGGAAAAAGCACAAAGCACTAATAAGGGTTACCCCTTAAAAGCAATAACTTGTTGCATATTCATATTTCTTCATACATGATTCAAACATTCCTCTCAAACAAAGGGTTCTTCAGTTATATGTCTGTTTCTTGTCTTGTAATCCTTTTCGGCTCTAGAGTGTCTACTAAGGTAGAGATAAGGAAGCAATAACTCTTTCTTGGTGTCTTTGTGTTGTTTTCTTTAGGTGAAGAATTTTTTGGTTATCTTGTACATACTTTGAGTTAGTAAAAAGTATCTTACATTACATGGTTAATATTATGCCTTAACAAAAACCTACATTTAAAAGGTTAATACAACACTACAAAAATTAATACAACATAACTTTCCAACATAACACATGTAGTATTCATTCTAATATTTGCGAAAAGCCAATCATATAATATGCATTTTTCACACTAGTGCTGTCTGTTGGGAGTTGAGCTCCACACCTCAGCCAGGCACACTCCAGGAGGTGTGTCTCCCCCAGGTTTTTGCAGCTCCCAGAGGCTGCGTGCTGCTGTGGAAATTCATGAGTAGAGCACTCCAGGACAGCCCATAGCAGTGGAACCTGAAGCAGGTGGTCTTTGAAACCCCCGTGCTGACTTGGCTGGAAGAGGGAGTGGGATTTGGCCTCAGTGTCAGAGAGATGGTGTGGGGGGCATCCCTGAGCTCTGGAGGCAACTAGGAAGGGCAGACCTGGCCTGCAGAGGCAGGGTGGCACCTCCTGTCCCTTCTGGTGTGCTTGGCAGGGCTGAGCACTGCAATGAGCCTCTCTCCCTGCAGAATGGGTACACCCCCCTGCACATCGCTGCCAAGCAGAACCAGATGGAAGTGGCCAGCAGCCTGCTGCAGTTTGGGGCTTCTGCAAATGCTGAGTCCATGCAGGGAGTCACTCCCCTGCACCTGGCTTCCCAGGAGGGGCACGCAGACATGGTGGCACTGCTGTTCTCCAAACAAGCCAATGGCAACCTAGGCAACAAGGTAAGTTGTCCCAGTGCATCCTGCCCGGCTGGAGGCAAACAAGGCAGCAGAGAACAGCAGTCTGGGTGGTGGCCCAGGCCCCTGGGCCTCCCTGTGTTTGGGCAGCAGTGCACTGTGTCAGTCACTTTGCCAGGCTGGAGACCTGACAGGGCCTCTGCTGCTGCACCTGCAGTGATGGCAGTGCCACTGTGCTGAGACCTCCTCTTTTTGCAGAGTGGCCTGACTCCTCTCCATCTTGTGGCCCAAGAGGGGCATGTGCTGGTTGCTGATGTTCTAGTGAAACATGGAGTCACAGTGGATGCAATGACCAGGGTAAAGTAGGGCACTGACCATGGCTTTGGTGAAACACACGGGGGAACCACCTCTAGGCCTGCTCAGGGAAAAGCATTACTTTTCTTTTTCTTTGTGCAAGAGACTCCCTTCTAGCAGGCACCCTTACCATTTTGCCTGTGTCCTGGGGACGCTTCCTCCTCTTCCCCCCACCTCTCTGGAGGGGTGATTCTTGCCTGCTCCTATAGCTCACCTCTGTACCCACAGGTACAGCATGGTTTGAAGCCCTCTGCTTAGGTCATGGGGTTTTGGGAAGCCCCCACATGTGTGCCTCATCCTTCATGCATGGGGGCTTGCCTGTGGGATGAGCATTTCCAAGCCAGGAGGGCATTAAGCAGTGGTGAGGGCAGACTGAGCCCTGATCTTGTCTTTCAGATGGGCTACACCCCACTGCACGTGGCCAGCCATTATGGGAACATCAAGCTGGTGAAGTTTTTGCTGCAGCACCAAGCGGATGTCAATGCCAAGACTAAGGTACAGAGGTGTCCTGTGCTCCAAGGACCCTTCTGCCATGGGCAACAGCACAGTGTGCGAGGCCTGGGGGCATTTCTGGGGCAGCAGACTTTCCAGAACTGATTGCAGCATCCTCTGTCCTCCCCTGCAGCTGGGCTACACCCCCCTGCACCAAGCAGCACAGCAGGGCCACACGGACGTGGTGACACTGCTGCTGAAGCACGGCGCCTCTCCCAACGAGATCAGCACGGTGAGTGCAGTGCTTCCCTGCCCCTCTGCCCTTTGTGGCAGCCCTGTGGCTGCTGCTGAGCCAGGCTTTGTCACACTATCACACAACACGGAACGCAGAGACAGAGCGCAGTCACACTCGAGAGAAGGCAAGGAAGAGAGAACTTTATTTTGGTTTTCATATTATATAGAGTTCTGGAAACGACCATCGATTGGAAGGTGAAGTCACCACCTCTCCAACCACACTGGTCAATGACAAAGTCCATCAAACCTTTCTCCTCCCAGGAGAAAGAATGAAAAACAAAAAGACAGTTAGAAAAAACATGTGCATGTTCACAAAAACAGTGTGAGAAACTCCATCACAAGGCTGAGAAAACATCAGAAGGCTGAAAAATGAGAGTGACAAGGCTTTCCTCTGTGCACAGAATGGCACCACTCCCCTGGCCATCGCAAAGCGGCTCGGCTACATTTCTGTCACGGACGTGCTCAAGATTGTCACAGAGGAAACGGACATCCCGGTGAGCCCCTGGCTGCTGGGACCAGGATGCTGTGGAGGAGGGCTGGGACTGGGAAAGGTCTGCAGCTGGGTGCCTAGCCCAGCTGTAAGGAGTGGGCTGCAGAGAGCTGTGCAGCAAAATGCTGCCTTCCTCTGACTCTGCTCTGCTCCCACAGCCAGTTGGTGACAAGCACCGCATGAGCTTCCCTGAGACTGTAGACGAGATTTTGGATGTATCAGAGGATGAAGGTGAGGGGTGGGAGTTGGGTCACCCCATCCCAGAGATCTGCCAGCTGTGTGGGTCCCTGTGGCAGGCAGCAGTCATGGGGGTGGCACTGGTGTTCCTGCTGGAACAGGGACACCCCCAGGGCGGGGGAGCTGTGTGGGCCCTGCTGTGGTCTTGCAGAGAGGATGAGGGAAGCCCACCAGACTCCTGAGGTGGCACCTCCTGGCTTGGGTGCTTCCCTGCACTATGCAGGAGGGATTTGTCTGGACACCTCCGTGATCCCATGCCCCAGGAACTGTGCAGAGAGCCCTTGGGCGTCAGAGCCCCCACTGTGCCTTGCTCAGGCAAGGAGGGCACCAGCTCCCAGCCCAGCTGCAGCTGGTTTGCTGCTGCACCCTCCCACCAATACCTCACTTTTGCCTCTTCTTACTTTGCAGGCACTGCTCATGTCACAGTAATGGGTATGAAATGTGTCCCCCTGCCCCAGCTCAATGGCCCATTTCACCCCATGGCCACTAACCATCCGCACGCCATGTCCATCTGCTGAGCCTTGCTGCTGGTCTGGTGCTCTCCAGCACCTGCCAGCCCTGCCATCCTACCCTGCCAACCCATGTCCGTGCTGCTTGCTGTGGTGTGACTGCATGAACGGGCATCCTCCCATCAGGAGGACCCCAACTCCCTTGTCAGACCCAGGCCCTGTCCATGGCAGGTGGAGGAACCTGGTACTGGGACGAACCCTGATGTCCCTCCACAGCTGCCCCGTGCCACCCCGCCCAGAGCAGGGATTAACCTGAGAGCTCAAGGGTCTCTGTGCTGCTGTGGTCCCCTCCCCACCTCTGGGGCACTCTGCTGTGGGAGGTGCTGGACACTCTCCCACAGGGCACTGGCCAGAGCCAAACTCTGATGAGCTAGCTAGCAGGTATTAATGGGCCAGTAGTCAGCATTAGCAGAGCTCTGTGCCTCCAGAGGGGTGTGGTGTTAGGGCAGCCTCCTGCACCCCCAGTCGTGCCTGTGTCCCTGTCCCAGGCACCAAAGTCTAAGGTGTCCCCTGCAGCCTCTGCACTGTGTTTGGTGCTGAGAGAAAGAGGTTAGTGAGCAGCCAGATTTCCCCGTGGCTCCCACAGCTCCTGTCCCACTGGCCTGCCCTGCCAGCAGACCCATTCTGGCAGACAGCAAAGCCCTCCCTGTGTCTGGAGACCCAGGGGGCAAGAGTGTGTGTGTGTGTGTGTGTGTGTCAGTGGGAGCAGGGATGGGCCCTGGCTCCAGCCCTGAGGATGGGTGGGGGCAAGGGCTGGATATCTGTGCTCCCTTGTCCATCTGCCTCTGCTTGCTGAGCCAGCTCTTGGTTTCAGAGGAAGAGCTGATTGCACCAAAGCCCAAGACACCTGATCTCAGAGACCAGGAAGGCAAAAGGGAGATACTGGAGTTCGTGACCACAACGACACTGGAGCAAACGTAAGAGACACTGTGTGGTGGGGAGGGAGCAGGGACAGGGCACAGGGCCAGCCTTGTGCTGGCCAAGGGGCACATGAGGCTCTGGGCAAGGAACAGATCACTGAGCCCTCAGGGCTGGCATGGCAGGCAAAGCTGGTCAGTGCTGTTCCTGCACCAGGACGTGGCACTGCTGCTTGGTTTGCCTTTGTCCAGTGGCTTCAGGACTCTGTGGGGATGGGCAGGGGCTGAGGGACCCTACCACTTCTGTAGCTGCCACTACCCTCTCCTGCCAGGGCGGAGTCTCCAGCTGTCCTGCAGGTCCCCTGCATCCCACCTGAAACTGTGGTGACCAGAGCTGAGGAGACTGAGCAGGTAGGACCTGTGGAGACAGAAGCTGAGCAAGTCAGCCTGCTGCATGCACCCTCGGTGTCCCCACAGGAGGTGAGCATGAGATCCAGCCTGTCATGGCCTCCCCCAGGCATTCCCTGCTGGGCAGCTCCCCCATCACCACAGAGTTCACGTGTGTGACGGGTAATGGGCACTGACCCGGTGGTACAGGGCTGTCCAGTGAGGATTGTGTAAGGGTGGGCAGGCTCAACACCCCCAGATAGGAGCCTTTGCCCACAGGCTCTCTTCCCTGCCTTACACAGCCCTCCAAAGAGTTCGACGAGGACTCCCTGATCCCCAGCAGCCCCGCCACCGAGACCTCAGATAACATCAGCCCAGTGGCCAGCCCGGTGCACACAGGGTGAGTGAGTGCCCAGCCCGTGCAGCACCTGCGTGCTCTGTTCACTGCTGGCTGCAAGGTGCCCACGTGCCCGTGCCTCTGTCCCCTCCAGGTTCCTGGTGAGCTTCATGGTGGATGCCCGTGGTGGCTCCATGCGGGGCAGCCGGCACCACGGGCTGCGCGTGGTCATCCCGCCCCGCGCCTGTGCCGCCCCCACCCGCATCACCTGCCGCCTGGTGAAGCCCCAAAAGCTACCTGCACCCCCTCCACTGGCCGAGGAGGAGGGTCTGGGCAGTCGGATCATTGCTCTGGGGCCTGCTGGTGCCCAGTTCCTCAGGTGAGCACAGCTGGGAAAAGAGCAGATTGGGCTGCCCACACCAGGGTCATCCCTCAGGACTGGGAACAGATCTGGGCTCATCTGGAGGGCTTTACCATCCAGGGCAAGAGCTCTGCCTAGATCTGCTTCTTGAGGCTGGCAGAGATCCCACCTCGTGTTGGGTGCTGCGTGTTTCTGGCACGGGTCATGCAAGAGGAACAGACCAGTGGCAGAAAAGCCCTGAGCAGCCCTGTCCCACCAGGTGCAGAGCCCTCTTTCCCAGAGAGAGGGAGGTCAGCAGTCCTTCTTCCCCAGGCCCCAGGGGCTGCCTGCGTGTCCTTGTGGGAATTTTTTTTGTGGTGTTTTTTTTTGTTTGTATTTTTTTATTGTGGTGGTTGTTGCCCTCGGGGCCAGGAATTGACTCCATCTCAGAAGGTCTTAGAAGAAAGCTTTATTTAGAATGACTCCATACTATCAGAAGGCTGAAGCTTATAGCTTATTATTTATTTCAGAAGTCTCATAGCTTGGCTTCTAGCTTAGCTTATTCTTTGCTTAGTGTATTCTTCACTTAATCTTGCTATACAAGTGGAACCTAAGACAAGCTCTCTATTTCCATTGGTTAAGAGAGAACCCATACCTCCCATGTTGTGGGAACAGAATAGAAAAACAACACCTCTGTCCCTGAGAGGGAGCACAGCTCAGAGATAGATTTACAGAATATCTACTGGGAAAGTGAAGTTTCCCTTGGGAAGAAAAAAAACCTAGCAAGCTTGCAGTATGAAATTCAGAAGTTATCAGCACGACGTGTGGGTGCTTCCTCTGCTCTCTGCAGCCCTGTCATCGTGGAGATCCCACACTTTGCCTCGTATGGACGTGGGGACCGTGAGCTGGTGGTGCTGCGCAGCGAGAACGGCTCCGTGTGGAAGGAGCACCGCAACCGCTACGAGGAGAGCTACATGGACCAGCTGCTCAACGGCATGGACGAGGGTGAGCCAGCAGGGCAGGGCTCCAGCCTGGCAGCTCCCTGCTCAGGGCTGTGCTGGTGTCTTTTGAAAAGCCAGGTGTCTGCTAAGGAAGGCAGGAGCCTCCTTGGAAAGGGAAAATGTAAACCCGCTCCCTTCGAATTATTATTATTTTGAAGTTAAGGGGCTCTCAGGCAAAGATATGGGAGTAGGAATAACAGTTCTTTACTAGGAAAATTAAAAATACAAATGTAACAGTACAAACAAAAAAAAAACCCCACTGACAGAATCAGAATAGCCAGAATAGGACTTGACCCCCTGTGGGTCAGGGTGTTGGTGGCAGTGCCATTCCATGGTGGCTGCTCCTCCTGCAGTGACAGATGTGGCTCTGCTGGAGCAGGGATCCTGTACAAGGCTGGAGTTTTCCGCTGAAGCTCCAGGACTGGTGGAGCTGGGCCTGCTCTTCCTCTGGGAATGCAGTGGGAAAAGCCTGCTCTGGTGTCCCAAAATCTCTGATTATATCTAGGTAGGAATGCTTGGCTCCTCCCTGTGGGCGGAGCCTCTCCCAGTGGGATGATGGAATTTTATCAGCCATGCAGTGACACTCAATGGCCCATGGACAGAAGATAATCAATAATCAATGGCCCATGAACAGAAGATATCCCCCTGGAGGGAGGATTGGTTGTGGAAGAGATAAAGAAAACTGCCCAATGAAGAGCAGATAACTGCCCCAGCTCTGACAGATGGCAATAGAACACACACTTATCTTACAATCCAGGACAGGTGGCCTGGAGGTGGAACAGGGCTGAGTGTGTGGTCAGTGTGGCACAGAGAGGTGCTGAGTGACAGCCACAGGCTTGGTGTCAGAGCACTGATGGCTGTGCTGCCCTTGCAGAGCTGGAGAGCCAGGAGGAGCTGGATAAGAAGAGGGTCTGCCGCATCATCACCACCGACTTCCCTCTCTACTTCGTGGTCATGTCCCGGATTTGCCAGGACTGCGATATGATTGGCCCTGAGGGAGGGTGTTTGAAAAGCACACTGGTGCCCATGGTACAGGCCACCTTCCCAGACACTGCTGTCACCAAGAGAGTGAGGCTGGCCCTGCAGGTGAGCCTCAGAGAGCCTGGCCTGGGGCCCAGACCTCCTTCTGCAATCAGGGGTGTGCAGCAAGCCCAGGCTGTGCCCCAGCCTGGGGAAAAACCATCCCTGATGCCCATCCTTGTGCTACCCACAGGCACAGCCTGTGCCTGATGAGCTGGTGACCAAGCTGCTGGGGAACCAAGCCACCTTCAGCCCCATTGTCACGGTGGAGCCACGACGGAGGAAGTTCCACCGCCCCATTGGCCTCCGAATCCCACTGCCACCATCCTGGAAGGACAACCCCCGAGACAGTGGTGAGGGTGACACCACCAGCCTTCGTCTGCTCTGCAGTGTGATTGGTGAGGCTGCAGGCATGCTCTCCATGGGCTGGGCTGGGCTGGGCTGCTTCAGGGGGATGCTATCGTCGTGGTCCATGCATTGAAGAAAGGACTCTTGACAATAATATCAGAAGGCTAATATGATTTATTAAAATGACTCCGTAATTCTAGTGTTTTTCTATATCTGCTCAGCAGAGAGCATTCTCCCAGCTCCTGCTGCTGCTTCGTCCAGGGAATGTCCCAAATGCTTACGATATCAGAAAGATTACAGTCCTTCAGCTCCTTCTCCCACTCTCAAGGAGGAGGCAGACGAATTCTAAAATGCCCTTGAGGAACAGACACAGATATTGTTTACAGAAAGCTTATACAGAGTAAAAGAACAGCAAAAGGATGTTCTCCCATGGGAAACTGATCAGAAGGCTCACACACAGAGAAACTTATAATGTGTTCATAGCAACAGGATGCAGCTCCAGGGAGCTCAGTAAAGGGCACAGCTGTGGAGAAAGCAAATGCCTGGGGGATGCAGATCTCGGGCTTATGGAAAGACAGTATGCTCACCCTTGCTTTCTGCTGCAGGAGGGACAGCCCAAGCCCAGTGGGAAGACATAACAGGCACCACAAAGCTGGTCTATGAAAACGAGTGTGCTAACTTTACCACCAATGTGTCTGCCAGGTGAGTCCTGGGCAAAAGTGTGCCCATCTGAGGATATCTGAGGTGCTCCTTGGGCCTTGCTACAGCCCTTGCCAGGAGAAGGCTCTTACCTGTGGTGCCCTATTCCTACGTGCAGAGTGGTTTCCTCTAGCCTTGAGACCCCCATGCTGCCTGAGCACACTCCAGGAAACACTCATGACAGCTGGGTGTGCAGAAGAAAGGGGGCCATTATTTGTACTTGGGTACCCATCACAGATGGGGCTGTCTCCAGAACTGCTGGGGCTTCCTCTGCTGTCCAGCTGGCTGTGGAGGGGGGATGGGGGCAGCTCCCTGGTGCCACCACCCAGCAGCACCCCGACCCAGATCTCCTGCAGGTTCTGGCTGGCCGACTGCCCACGCACAGCTGAGGCTGTGCACTTTGCCACCATGCTGTACAAGGAGCTGACAGCCGTGCCCTACATGGCCAAATTCGTGGTGTTTGCCAAGATGAACGACGCACGAGAAGGCCGGCTGCGCTGCTACTGCATGACTGATGACAAGGTTGACAAGACTCTAGAGCAGCATGAGAACTTCACTGAGGTGGCCCGCAGCAGGGACATTGAGGTTTGTCCCCAGCAGCATGTGTGGAGAGGGATAACAAAGTGAGGGGGGGCTGATACCAGTGGAAGGGCCTGGCCCTGGCCTGGCTAGGAGAGTCAGGGTTACCTGCCCTGTCCAGCAGCAGCTCTGCACAGGGTCTGAGCATATTTTCTGCTCCTGGTCAGGTGGTAGAGGGAATGCCTTTGCACGTCGAACTCTCAGGGAACCTGGTGCCTGTCAAGAAGGCAGCTCAGCCCCGCACCTTCCTCTTCCAGTCCTTCCGGGAGAATCGGCTTGTCATCCCCATCAAGGTAATGTCAGGGTACAGGGCTGAGCCAGCAGTTAGGGCCCTTGGCTTGTGCCAAGCCACCTAACTGGGCCCTGGCACTCAGGTCCGGGACAGCAGCAGGGAAGCCAGTGGCTCCCTGTCGTTCTTGCGCAAGGCCATGAAGTACGAGGACCTCCAGCACGTGCTCTGCCACCTGAACATCAGCATACCTCCCTGCACCAAGGTCAGTGTAGGCTCTTTGGCACTCTGCTAGGGGCAGTGAGAGCCCACCCCTTCCCCAAGTGCAGGGGACAGCCCTTGCTGTCAGCTTTCTTCACCTGCTCCACGTGGCTATGCCACTCAGGAGCTGAAGGAGAAGCAGCCGTGTCAGGGCAGAGCTGCTGCCCTCTTTTCAAGCTGTTGAGCCCTTGGTTTGTCACCACTTTCCCAGGGGAGTGGCAGTGATGAGCGAAGGAGGACGCTGACGCCTTTGTCTCTGCGGGAGCGATACAGCATTCTGAGTGAGACCAGTTTTGGTATGCAGCCTGCTGGGACCATTCCAGCCCATTCCCTACCTGCATTTGGGGTGCCCAAGCCCGTGGAAAGGCTGGGATGATCCTGTCATAGTTGCACTCATGGCAACTTCCCTTTCCCTGAAGGTTCCCTTGGTCCTGCCTGCAGGGCAGCGGGTCTGTGTGACCCCCAGGGCCAGCACCCCATTCCCCTCAGCACTCCGGTGCAGGGCCCTGTGCCACTGAGCTGTGACTCCCTCTTCTCCTCCAGGCTCTCTGAGCAGCGCAGACAAGGCAGACCAGAAGATGGTTGACATAGCAGAACAGCTGGGCCTCAGCTGGGCCGGTGAGTCCACACCTGATGGTTCTGAGGATGCACAACACTCCTGGGAAAGCTGACACTTGGGGAGGCTGGAATTGTGCTGCCAGGTGTAGTGACTGCTGTGCAGTGCAGCCCTGCTGGGAGCATTCCAGGGCACTGCAGTGAACCTTCCCCTGGCTGTGCAATATTCACATGCACGGGTGCCAGGCTAGGGCTTTGGTATGAGTTGTTGAACATATTGCTGCTGTTGGCTGCAGCCACACGTCCCACAGCAGAGCCCACAGTTCTTAGCCTGAGACCCCACTGCACTAGTCACAGCCAGCCTGAGCTGGGGCCTTCAACCCCTGCCCCATCCCAGCTCCTGCTGTGTTCTGTTGAGGGTCTCTGCACTGGTCCTGAGCCCATCACAACATCCCTAGCCTTGTGGTGGGCCTGAGGGTGTGATACTGATGTGGTGCTTTCCCCAGAGCTGGCACGTGAGCTGCAGTTTGGGGTGGATGACATCAACAGGATACGTGTGGAGAACCCCAACTCCCTTCTGGAGCAGAGCATAGCCTTACTCAACCTCTGGGCCAGCCGTGAGGGCAAGAATGTCAAGAGTGAGTAGTTGTGGTGCCCTTTTACAGGCACAGAGGTGGCAGGGCAGTGTGTGCATCTTCAAGGATCACTGGCTGGCTTTACAGCGGTGGTTCGTGCATATCTGCCTTCCCTGCCCACCTGGAAGGTGTCTGGGGCATGGCTGTGTCTCCCCACGTTTGCTGACACCGTGTTGCCCCTGCAGTTGAGAACCTGTACACGGCTCTGAGGAACATCGACCGCAGCGAGATCGTCAACATGCTGGAGGGCTCCGGTCGGCAGAGCCGCAGCCTGAAGGGGAGCTGGCGCTACACGGACAGAGACTACTCCCTCTCACCATCCCAGATGAATGGTGAGCCCCAGCTCCTGGCAGGGAATGCAGGAGGGCCCTGGGGGCACAGTCTGTGCAGAGGTTGGGGCTGGTGTCTTGCTTGACCAGGTTGCACCCACTGAGAACTGAGTGGGCACAAGGCATTGCTGACAGATGTGGCCTCTTCACTGGGGCTTATGCTGCAGAAAGCTTGGCTCTGCCATACTGCTTTCTCAGAAACTCTCCAGGTGGGATTGACATGTGTTCCTTTTCCCAATGTGAGAGGTGAGAGGTGTCTCTGGCTGTGCAAGCTGGTCAGTGGCCAGGGAGCTCACTGAGTCCTGGCTGTACAGCTGTGGTGGCGTGCCTGGGCTGGGTCCCAGGCAGAGTGGGCCTGGATGTGGGGACACAGCCAGAGTCAGCTGTGGCATATGCTGCTGGGGAGCCAGCACACCAGACAGGGGCAGGGCTTTGTGCTGCTACAGCCCTGCACTGTGGCTCTGCCCCTGCAGCGCTGGCTCATCGCTCTCTCCCTCTCTGTCTCTCCCCTTGTTCTGTTTTCTCAAACATGCCACCTAGTGCTGCCAGGTGCGGGCACTCCTGTGGGTCACTTCTTTTCATCTTTCTCCTCTGAGCTCATCCTGGCCTCTCCTTCTCTCATCTTCCACTGCCTGTCTCCACTGTCTCCACCTCAGCTAAGCCCTCTGGGAGCCACATCCTGCTCCAGCGACTGCATGTCACCAGGGACTGCCCCTCTTACAGCTGTCATGCTTGCAGGCAGCCACCCCAGGCCTTCTCCTCCTGCGAAGTCCCACGCTCCTTCCCTCGCTGGCACTGCACTGCATGCCCCTGGCCAGGCACCTGGGTGCCCATGGGTGAGGTGCCCTTTCTGTGCCAAAGGTCCCAGCTGTACCCTGTGCCTTGGCTGTGGCTGGCATTCCCTGGCTGCCAGGGGAGCAGAACAGGTTCACTGCTGATCTCCAGGGGTGAAAAAATGGCTCAAAGCTGAAAAAGGCTGAGCAAAGCCACCTGCATGGGTGGGAGTGCCTGGCTTGGTTGTAGCTCACGTGGATGTGCCTGAGCCGTGCACATGGCCCTGGGCAATGAGACATGACAATGGCTTGTAGCCCTGGAGACACCAACAGGGTTGTAAGGTCCTGGCTGCCTTCTGCAGGGCCTTGGGGTTGCATGGCATGTTCTGGGGCCATCCTTCTCTGCTCATGGTACTTCCAACCTGCCTCTCTGTGCTGTGGAGAGCGTTTGGCTTTGAGAGTTGGTGCCTGCCAGACTTGGCTACTTGAACTCCAGGCTGATGGCCAGCCAGCTGATGCTGGACGGGGGCTGTGGGCAGGGACCAGGGGTCTGATGGAGCAGGGTAGCAAAGAGGGCACTGTGTCCTGCAGTGTGGATGGAGAATCGTGTGAACACCAGGCCAGTCCTCCTCACAGGGAGGAGGCAGCCCCAGGACCTGCCCAAACCAGCCCCAGGACTTGAAGGGAGGCATGGCAGCATTTGCAGGGACCGTGTGAAAGCAGCCCTGCTCAGCCTGGCCACAGGTGGCTGTGGCATGGCCATTGCTGTCCTCGGGGCTGTCACCCTCCCAAGAAGCCGTGTCCCTTTTTGCCCTACTGTGCTTGTGCGTGCGTGAGGTGGCTGCTGGACATGATGCCTCTGTCTGCCCATATAGGTTACGCTTCACTGCAGGACGAGCTGCTGTCCCCTGCCTCCCTGCATTACACACTGCCATCCCCGCTGCGTGCCGACCAGTACTGGAATGAGGTGGCCATCATGGATGCTATCCCCATGGCTGCCACTGAGCAGGATGCCCTGATGGAGATGTCCGACATGCAGGTGTGGTCCTCGGGGCTCACCCCCTCGCTGGTGACTGCTGAGGACTCCTCTCTGGAGTGCAGCAAGGCTGAGGACTCGGATGCCACAAGCGAAGGCCGGTTCCCAGGGCAACTTCTAGCAGATGCTCATGGCCCAGACCACATGGGCTCTATGGACCTGGTTGAGGATGACACAGTGGACTCAGATGCCATGAATGGCCTGATTGACCTTCTAGAGCAGGAGGAGGGGCAGAGGCCAGAGGGGAAGATGCCATCTGGTGATCATCAACCAGGGACTGGGGAGCAGGACCCGGAGAGTGAAGTCTCTTTTGTTTCAGTTCAGCAGAAGGTGCAAGCCAGGATCATGACATCACCTACCTTTAGCCATGCTGTGGAGAAGAGTGCAGACAGGTACTGCAGCCTGGGGCACCAGGATGACCGTGGTAGGGGAGCACAACTGCTTTGCCAGCTACTGCCCTGTGCTGGGCCAGCTGCAATAATCTCCCTGCTTTGCTTGCTTCCCTGCTGGTCTCCAGCTCTGGAGCCCAGGCATCTGCAGTACATAGAACAATGGTTGGGCTAAGCACCTCATGCCTTTCTGGCAGTGCTCTGGAGGGCTCCTTGCAGAGCACCTGGAAGGGACCCCAGTCAGCCAGGCCCTGCATGTAGGTTGTACTTGAGAGAGCTAACCCTAACCTGGGCTGCCTCCTCCCACATTCCCAGTGGCACTGGCCCCGTGAAGTCCCTGGCAGCACCCAGAAATGCTCCACAGCATTAGACCACATTAGAGCTAGACCACACTAAACCACGAGAGCACAGCGTGCTCTTGCCTCAGCCCCTGGCAGCCGAGCCGTGAGGCCGTGGGGTGGGCAGGGAGCATGGCAGAGAGGTGGCCTGTGCCTTTTTGTGCATCTGTGTGTTTTGTGCTGCTTCTGGCGGGCGCCCAGCAGCGCCGTGAGCTGGGGAGTGGAGCCAGGCCCGTGGGGTGCAGGCTGCGCCGTGTGCCCGCCGGAGCTCGGCTGGCGCTCAGCGTGCAGCACTCCACGCAAAGCTGACTGCCTCTCTCTCTCTGTCTCTCTCTCCCTATCCCTGTCCCTCTCTGGTGCCCAGGCTGAGGGACTGGAATGCAGAAGGCTCCTTTATCTCCTGCCTACAGGACCTGACAGCGGGCTCCTGGCAGGAGGGAGTCACCCGAAGGCTGCTCCCAACGCACACCACAGCCTCCGGGGCACAGGGCCAGGAGCAAGAGCAGGTCCTGGTGCCAGCCACGGAGCTGATGCGGATCAGCTCTGCAGAGGACAGCAACTGGCAGCCTCAGCACCCCACAGGCTGGCAGGAGGAGGCCCACAGCCGCTTCTTTGGGCAGGTGAGGGTAGGAGCAGGGGAGTCAGCCCTGCAGGAAGTGGTGACCCTATGGACAGCCTTTCCTGGAGCCTGCTGCAAGGCCAGTCAGGCAGACCAGGTGCTAGCTCCTCAACTCTTCTGGCATACTTCCTGCCCCTCGAGGTGCCTCTCGGCCCAGAATAGCCTGCTGTGCTTGATACCTGAGCTCTTGCTCTCCATTTATAACCCAGTCACCCTCTCAGACTTGTTCCTTATCGAGTATCTGCCCTGGCTGCCAGCCCAACAGCCTGCTGGAGCCAGAAATAGAGTTGGTCTAGGGGCCAGGCTGGGTGGTGGGCTTGATGCCACGATCACACAGAGCCAGCAGGTACAAGGTGAGGGCAAGCACCTTTCCCCAGCCAGGGCACGCAGAGCCATCCCGGCAGCACGGCCGTGCCTGGAGGTGGCCGTTCAGCTCTGCCCTGTGCATTACCCGAGTCACCTGTGATCCCAACAACACCCCAAAGCCCTGGCTTTTGCCCAGGGCTTCATTTGCCCTGTGACGGAGGACACCCGCTGCCCTCCCACCGTGCTCAGGAGGACAGGCTGTCGGGCAAGCTGACAGAGAAGAGGGACAGAGCTGTCCCGCTCGCTGCTGGCCGGGGCAGTCCCGGCCACATGACTTCGAGCCAAGCTGTGACTGCAAAGGACACCCCACCTGCCCGCTGCCTTCTCGCCGCCCCCAGGCAGCAGAGCTGCGGCAGCCAGGGCTCCAGCAGAGCCGGGGCACTGCGTGGGCAGGCTGCGGAGCCGCAGGGTGACGGCATGGCAGGGCTCTGACAGCGGGCACACGTGCGGAGGCACGATGTGGGCTTTCCTGGCCCAGCTGCTGATCGCCCTGGTGCTGCTGGCCTTCCTCCTGGTCAGCTGCCAGAACGTCATGCACATCGTCAGGGGCTCTGTCCGCTTCCTGCTCAAACACGCCCACCGGGAGCTGGACAAGGAGCTCGGGGAGAGCCAGGGGCTGGCGGATGACGAGGAGGCTCTCTCCGCCAGAGTCGTCCGCCGGCGCGTCCTGCTGAAGGTAACGAGGGCGAGCTGAGAGCAGCCCCAGGGCAGGCGCAGAGGAAAGCAGAGAAGGGGCAGGGCAGGGTGGGAGGCCGTGGGGTGCGTGTCAGGTGTGTTGTTCTAGCTGGTACACAGCTCCCCTCACCGCCCTGGCGTGCCCTGATCCCCCTCCTGTTCCTGCAGGGGAATGAAGCGCTTCATCTCCCTGGAGAGCAGGTGACTGAGGAGCAGTTCACTGATGATCAAGGCAATATCATCACCAAGAAGGTGAGTGATCAGCGGCGAGACATGGGCAAGGGCATGCCGCAGCAGCCTTTCTCTTCTCCCCTCCACCCCTAGAGCCCGGGGCCCTTGTAGGGCATTGGCGTCCCGCTGTCTTCGGTTACAGTCACGGCACTTCTCCAGCTCGTGGGACGCAGGCTGCACACCACGTGCGGTGTAGGAGCAGACTGGGTGAGGAGGGAGTCGTGGTGCCCCGGGGCTAGCTGTGACGCCCAGCTGTGTGGGTCTCCACAGATTATCCGGAAGGTGGTGCGTCAGCTGGGCCCTGGTGACATGGGTGACAGGCAGGAACAGGAGGAGCTGATTCTGGAGGGCTCCCTACAGGAGCCCCAAGACCTGGAGGCTGAGGATGATCACTTCATGAAATACTCCATCTTGCACCGGGATGGTCTGGGCACCAAGGTACAGTGTGGCTCGTAGCCCTGCCTTGCAGGTAGCCTGCCTGGGCCAGCACCCAGGGCTCTCAGGGCTTCGGCAGGACTCTCAGGCTTTGGGACGATGTCACCCTCTGTCCTTTCTTCTGCCCTCCTCTCCTGTTTCCCCTCTAAGACTTCTAAGGCAAATCTTGCCCACTGCAGCAGTCTTCTTGCTTGGTGTTTTCTGCCTGCCGACTGACTCTGCCTTTCCCTTTCCTGTCCTTTTCTCTGTGTCTGTCTGTTCACCCGGGTGATGTCCTGCTCCCTGCCCCTGCGGCTGCCTCAGGAGGAGGTGCGAGTGCGTGTCCCGAAACCAGAGGTCTCTGGGGGCAGGATGGGGGCTCAGATAGTGAAACGAGCCAGCCTGAAAAGGGGGAAGCAGTGACCCCTCAAATGGCCTCTTTTGAGGTAACCCTACCTTTGCTCTTCCTTCTGTCCTGGCTCTCCACGCTGCTGCCTGCACTGAGCTGCTGGTCGTGCACATTCTCCTGGGGAAACTGAGGCAGGGCAGTGCCCAGCTCCCAGCCTGCAGAGAGGGTTTGCTGTGCTGCAGCAAAAGCCTGAGGGTGGGCAGCAGTGTGCCCCTGCAGCTAACCTGCTCCTGGGTGCTGTGGGTGCCCTGGTCTGCAGCAATGCTCCAGCCAGCTGTGTCACAGCACCCCACTGGCACTGCAGCCACAGTGCCAAGGGCTGCTGCTGCAGTGACAGCATCCTGGGTGCTCGGGGTCCCCAGTGACAGAATTGTTACTCCTGGTTATGCTGAGCTACAGACAGAGGGATGGTCTTTGTCCAAAGCCACTCCAGAGGCTAGATTGCACTTACATGGGGTCTGAGCAGAACTACACCCTTCATGCATGAGCACTAACTGTGCAGCCTTGTGGCAGATGAGACCAGCCCTTGGAGCCTTGGTGTCCCCCTTCTCAAGGGGTGCAGCTGGGCACTGGCAGAGCTGTGGGTCACACGAAGGGTGTCCTGGTCCTGTGGGGCAGTGCCCTACTGCCTCAGCTCACAGCACTGTTCTGGGAGATGCAGCTGCTGTCTCTGCCAGCCATGTAGAGGAAAGCATTGAGGTCTGCTGAAGCCAGGATGGGGGCAGGCCTTGGCAGGGTGCTGCTGGGGAGTGTCTGGGAAGTAGGGATGCAGGAGTGGCAGGTGCAGGAACGTGACACTTGTAGGGGCTGACAACAGGGCACTTGCCTTTGACCTAGGACATTTCTTCCATTGATCCCCACTGAGCTCAGAATGACCCCTTTTGTGCCTTCCCTGATCCCCCTGCCTTCCCTGTAGAGTGGCACTAGACCAGGTTGAATGCAGGGTGCTTGGCACAGCACACTTGAGCCTAGCTGCATCATTTTTCTCTGCACAGTCACTGCTGGGCTGACAGTGCAGCACTGGGGGAAGGTGTTGCACGTGTGCTCCCCAGCTGGCTCCTGCTAGGAGGCTGCCCAGCAGGGGCAGGTGGTGCTCTGGCCTCTGCTCTACATGCATGACTCGCTCTGTCCACCCTCTCCCTTCCCTCTGCACTCTGTTAGTGAGCTCTCTGTGGGTGTATGAAAGTCAAGAGGCTTATGCTTGTGGGCACATGTTCATGCAGACTCTGTCCCCCGCTGCCTGCCCCACTTCCCAGACAGTCCCTGGCTCTGCCCCTCTCTGGGCCACCGCTCCTGTTGCTTTGCTTTTGCAGTTTTCCATTGTGTGAAAGTGGCCCTGGGTGTGCACTGGGGAAGGTCTTGCTCACTGCTGGGAGAGTGGGGTGCAGTCAGTCATCCTAGCTGAGCTGGGGGGCTCAAGGCTGGCCTCCTCCATCCCAGATCCTAGAGCAGCCCTCCCAGCTCCTTCCCAGTGCCACGCTGCAGTTGGTGCAGCTCAGCTGCTGTTTGCTGCTCTGTGCAGATGGGGCAGCACCATCAATACCATCGATGTCATTGCTCCTAGTTCCATGCCTGCCACTTAGTGGTGCTCTGTCACTGTCTGACACCCCCCAAAACTTGTCTTATGGTTGCTTGGCAGCATGGGTGCATGTGGGACAGAAGGGACTTCCCAGCCATGTACCTGGCTGCCCCCACCATTTATCCTGGATGTGCCACCACGAACGCCTGGTAACCCCATTTCTGTGTCTCTCTGTGTCTCTCCAGGATCACACCTCAACACCAAACCACTGAACTTCACACACGTTCTGACACATACCTGAGAAGAGAGGAGAGGAGAGCAGAGAGTGGAGGGGAGCAGGGCTGGCTGTACATGTTTCTATAGGCTAATGGCATGATTTCTGTATGAGACATACTTTCCGTCCTATCCGCATGACTGACTGACTGCAAGACGCATGAGCTACAGTACTTAAAGCAGATGAAGGGGCCTCCATCCCTGCCCCGCTGCTGCCAGGAGCCCAGAGACAGCACCACACACCAGGGGCATGCTCTCAGCTCCTTTGGGAGGCTGCAGAAGTAGAAGAAAACGGGAGGGGAAGAGATTCCAGCTCCGTGTGATTGCGTGTGTGGGTGCGTCCCCACGTCTGTGCTCCAGCTGCAGGAGGAAAGCTGGGACAGCATGGAGCTGCTCACCACGGAAGGAGAGGTGCTTGCCCCCCCTGCAAATGCCTGTGCTGCCTCTGCTGGACTTGCTTCTCATCCCTCCCTGTGAGTGTTGGGTTTTGGGGACGGCAGCAGTGGCCAGAGGGTGCAAGGGGAGGCTGCAGGGAGCACAGCTGCACTGGGCAGAGGGACTGGTGCAGGGCTGCCCTTCCTCTCCCCAGCACGTGCAAAGTCTCCCATCAGGGCAGAGCTCTGGGCTGAGCACTGAGCTCGTTGCTTATGTTGAAAGTGTAAACTGTACAGCAATCAGCCTTGTGTATATGAACCAATAAATACTATGCAAACCCCTAGGGACACTCTAGCAGTATGTACAAAGCACTGACAGCTCTGCTCTCATATACCTCTTCAGGCTGCAGGATGGGCAAAGCCTTTGGAATATGTGAGCAGCTCTGGTGAATGGAGCAGGAAGGCAATAGGAGTGAGAGGGCAGCAGCCTGCCCCTGTCCTGTGCCCCTCTGCCTGAGCCTGGCCCCTTCCTGGCCTGAAGAGGGGGGGCTAGAGGTGCAGTTCCATGGTCCAGCCCCAGTTTGTGTTGGCTCCAGCTGGGTTGAAGCTGTAGGCCTGCGTTGAGGTGCTTGGGGCCCAGGGAGGACGTGCAGTGAGAGAGGGCAGGGAGTGCTTGTGCCACACATGGGGTTGTGCCTAGCTCTACTCAGCACAATACCTGCTCAGGAGATGAGCCAGGAGCTAGCAATAGCCAACAGCCGTGCAATATGCACCCCAGGCAAGGGCTTGGCAGGGACCCTGGCCTCCCTGCAAAGGGGGCTGGCAGCCCTGGATTCTGACTCTCCCGGGACCAAACCCAGAGACACGGGAGCTGCTGCCCCGTGGTGGCTGCATTTCCTCCAGGGGGAATCTGCTGTGGCAAGAGCCTGAGCCCTGGGGGCTGGGGCAGCCCCAGAGCAGCTGCTCCAGCAGGAGAGCCGTGCTGGGCAGAGTGCCCAGGCTGCTCAGGGTCGGGCACACTAAACCTGGTGTGATACTTGACCCCAGGAGAGCAGGGAGAAGGTAGTGGCACTTGGTCCCACATCCCTGACCCTGTCCTTTACCTGACTGATGTGGGGACCTGGCCTTTGTAGCACAGTGATGTGGGGACCCCCTGCTCTTTCTCCTGGAAGTGGCCATGGACCTGCTTTGCAGAGTCTGGAGTTTGTTCTCTGCGGCCAGGTGCGTCCTCCAGCTTCAGGCCATGTGATGGTGGCCTTGGCAGGGCAGCCCTGCCTTTCAGTGGGTGCACATCTGCTGGGAGAGCCCCTGGCTGCCCCTTTCAGTGGGTGCACATCTGCTGGGAGAGCCCCTGGCTGCCCTGCAGCCGAGAAGAAGCCTGGCTGCAGCGAAGCCACTGACCCAGCTTAGCCTTGGAGAGCAAAGCAGTCCCCTCCCCACCCCAAAGTTGAGCCATAGAGGCACAGACTCTCCATCCATCACCCTTGCTGCGTACAATAACCTCCCTAGACCCACTGCAAGAGCTGACTCCGTAGCATCACCCTAGAGTTGTGTGTGGGTCCAGTGCTTTGGCCTTGTGTATGCCGTAGGGAATGTGCTGTGCTGCCAGGCACCTGCAGTGACATTGCTTCGCGCTCAGATTGCTTGTAGGGCTGGTAGGGGGAGGCTGCACCCAACATTGAGCCTAGAGAATGCTGCAGTCTGCACACTAGAAGCTTTTTAGAGGTTTTAAAGATTACTTTTATTTTCTTTTTTTAATTGTTATGGAAACAAGCCTTTTGGATCTCCCTGTCTTAGGCCCTGATGTATAGATCATTTCCCTGTACACCAGCTATCAGATTATGAATTAATAAATAAATCAACACAAACAGCGTCTCGTCTTTTGCTTTTCCAGAGGTGGGGAAGATGGAGACCCGGGGGGCGGGTCCCCTCTTGCCGGGAGGGCGGGGGCGGCCGTGTGCTCTGCCGTTCCTGGGGGAGTTGAAGGAACGTGCGGCGGCCTCTCCCGGGCTGGGCGAGCGGGGAAGCGTCCGTGCGGCCGGTGCTGCCGCCACCACTGCGGGGGCTGTCCCGGGGCAGCGGCGCTACCGAGTCCCCGCCCGAGAGGCGCAGCCGAGAGCACCGGCGCTGTCCAGCGTCCCCGCCGCGCTCCGCCCGCGATCCCACCGCGTCCCGTCCCTTCCCATCCCATCCCATCACATCCCG
>VXAX01001247.1:172763-189176 GCA_013399835.1 Leptocoma aspasia | reverse complement strand
TGCGGTCCCTGCCGCTCCCGCCGCCGCCGCCGCCGTTCAAAGCGCAATTTGTCTGGGCCGCACCAATCGCGCGCCGCCGCTGAGGCGCAGCCAATGGCGACCGCGGCCGACCGAGGCCCGGCCAATAGGCGCGCGGCCCGCAGCGCGCTGGCCAATGGCAGCGCGTTATTCTAATGAGCTGGTCTTTATCAGAAATGTTGGCGCTGCCCCGGCCCAAGTTGGGCTCCGGGGCCGGAGCCCCCCGAGGTCACCGGGCGCTGCCCGCGGCCCGGCCCCGCCGGGATCCCCCTGCCAGCCGGGCAACCACGGGCCAGGCCGGACTCCTGGGCTCTGTGCCCGCCTCCCCCCCCCCAGGCCAGTGGTAATGGGCCAGCCATCGCACCTCCGGGGTTCCGGGCTCTGAGGGGCGCCTCGGTGCCACAGCCATGGATGCCAACCTGCCGGGCACCTTTCTGCTCAACGGCCCCTCGCTGGGCCCCTTCCCCGAGGCCAAGGCGCCTGTTTGCCAGTACTCAGTGCAGAGCTCCTTCTACAAGCTGGGACCGCCCGGACTGGGTGCCCAGCTGGCTGCCGGCACCCCCCACGGCATCTCCGACATCCTCGGCCGGCCCGCGGCGGCACCGAACGGCGGTCTGCTCCCCGGCTACCCCCACGCGGGCGGATTTAACGGACTCAGCTCCCCGGGCGTCTATTACGGGCCCCAGGTGGGCGCCCTCCCCAAGGCTGGTGGCGAGTACCTGCCGCGGGGACGGAGCTGCTGGGCGGAGGCGGCCCCGGAGTGGCGGGGCGGCCGGCAGTGCGGCGGCCGTAAGTACCGGGGGCTCGGAGCGGTGGGTGCCGGGTGGGTGCTTGGGTCCTGACCCATCGGCACTAGGGCAAGGACTGTGTCTTCTCCCTTGTCCTGCTGGTTGGCCAGCAGGCTGACGCAGGACAGTGGGAAAGAGCCCAGTGCCAGAGCTGCTGGACCTCAATGGGTCGCAGAACTTTTTGGCTCAAGGGCAGGGGCAGCTCTAATGGCAAATATGAATTCTTTGCCCCCAGGTAGCCACAGCTGGCAAGGACAGGCAGAGCCCTCTGACTCACAAGATTTCCCTGTCTCTCAGACAGCCTCCCTGGGGTCAGTGCCTGGTTTCTCTCTGAGCACAGGCAGGATGGCCAGCCCCGGAGCCCCAGGCTGGCAGCACTGCCTGCCTGGTGGAGAGCTGTCAGGGGAATTGCAGAGCATGTTGCTGCTGTCCCAGAGGGTTGGTGGGATGGGCGCATCCACTGTCCCATGGGAAGCCCCAGGAGGCTGGGTGCAGCTGCTCAGAACCTGCAGCTCTGGTCCCCTTCACCCCTTTGCAGGTGATGATTTTGGAGCAGGTAGGTTAGGCAGTTTGGCCATCTGCTCCTGGCACAGCTACCAGCCAATGACCAGCTATGCCTGTTTTCTGCCGTGCATCCTGCAAGGTGTGGGGCACAGGGCACAGTGTTCCCAGCACTGCATGGCTCTGGGGTCAAGCCCTGTTGGTAGCAACCCTTACCCTCTTAGCACTGTCCTTGACCAGGAGGTGCCTAACCCAGCTCTGGCTCTGTGGGACCTGCACAGTGGGCAGCTCAGCCCTCCCAGGATGGGGCTGAAGCCCTTAAGCAGGAATACAGTTTTAATTTGGAGAGGAATAGGTGTGGAGGGACTCTGGTCACTGAGGGCTGGTGAGTGTGGACAAGGGGGGAGCTGTCCAGAATCGTGGGCTGCCCACTTCTCTCACCCATTTCTCTCTTCCTGTCCTGCAGCCCCTGCTCACTTGGCTGACAGCATCCACAAGAAGAAGCACACACGCCCAACATTCACGGGACACCAGATCTTTGCTCTGGAGAAGACATTTGAGCAGACCAAGTACCTGGCAGGTCCGGAAAGAGCACGGCTGGCCTATTCTCTTGGCATGACTGAGTCTCAGGTGAAGGTGAGTACCTGTCCTTGTGTGCCACGGGGCGCGCAGCGTGTTGGCTGCTAACTGAGCCGGGCCCACGGGGCAACAGGTCTGGTTCCAGAACCGACGGACCAAATGGAGGAAGAAGAGTGCCCTGGAGCCCTCCTCATCCTCGCAGCGGGCGGGGGGCTCTGGTGGAGAGCGGGTGGCCTCTGAGACCGAGGACGATGAGTACAACAAGCCCCTGGACCCGGACTCGGATGACGAGAAGATCCGGCTGCTGCTGAGGAAGCACCGTGCTGCCTTCTCAATGCTGGGCTTGGGCACGCACAGCGGCTGAGCACCAGCACAGCCTGCCCCTCTGGGGCACATCCTGCCAGGGGGTGACTCCCCTCGCCCTCTTGGGGTGGGGAGTGTGGCTTGCAGGGCTGGGAGCAGCAAGCCTGGTAGTGTCAGGTGCAGCCATGTTGTCGGCGTTGATGAAATAAAGGTCCCGCTCAAGTCCCAGCACTTGTTTCGTGGGCATGTGCTCCAGGGTGGCCTTGTGAGGCTGGGCCAGAGGAGGGTTGGGGATAGGATGTGTGGGGCAGGGTCTGCATGCCAGGCTGGGGAAGGGGCCGTGCTGCGGTGCTGCGTGTGGGGCAGGAAGTGCCCACAGAAGCAGGGGAGCCCTGGAGATTTTCCCAGGGTTTTCTCTGGTTTGGGCGTGTAGCAGCAGCAGCAAGAGCTGCTGGTTCAAAAGTCACTCACTGGGGCCTCTTATTGGAAGCTCTTAGCAGCAAATAAATATCATTTATCTTAACAGTGTGAGTGAGAGCCCATTCACCTGTCGGGGCTGCAGGATTGATGTGGCATCAATAGCCCTAGTGTGTTTGCCTGCCAGCCTGTTGGGTCCCCCCCTGCTCTGTGCTGCACCCCTGTGCAAAGGGGGCTGCACACACAAACAGTGTGTGCTGCACACCCCCTGCTCTGCTGCCCCATGGCTCACCAGTGGCATGCCAGCTGTGGGTGCTGGGCAGGGCCAGCTGTCCTTTCCTGCTTAGGACACCAAAGGAGCTCCAGCTGGCACAGGCACAGCGCTGAAGGCTGGGCAAGCTTGGCAGCTGTTCAGCCAAGAGCCAACTAAGTGCCAGCCAGGTGTGAGCAAACACGTGGGCTGTGTCTTGGAAGGAAATCGATAGCAGATAAGGTGCTGCCGGCCCATCAGGCAGTGATTAGCAGCCTGGCACAGGCACGGAAGGGGCAGGAATGGGGCTGGGGAAGGGATGCTGGGGAAGGGATGCCCCTCCCTGCGGCTGCAGGCAGTACCTGCAGCGGGCTGGTGGCCGAGTCCACGCCTGGGACAGCTGAAGCTCCTGAACCACTGGGACCTTTCGGTGCCCCTGAGCAGCAGCCTTGTGCAGGGCTGCAGATGATCACTGTACAACCTGCCAAGGCCCACGCTTGGCTTAAAGCCCTCCTCAATCTCTCACTGGGCTGTGTGGGCACTTTGCAAGGAGACCTGACTGCTCGGTGCCACTTTTCCAGAGCTTAAGGGACTACTGTCCCTGCATAGGTCCCTGTCCAGCCCCTGCAGTGAGCACGGGGCTTGTAGTGCTCCCCTCAGCCATGCAGCCCCTCCACTGCCTCCATGGGACGGGTGCTGGGCCAGGACAGAGCTTTGCAAGGACGTGGGATGGCAGGTCCCATGGGAGCATGGTGGCAAGGCTGGAACAGACACATCCCTGTCTGTGGACAGAGCCAGCACTCAGCAGGAGCAGGTTCCACATGGTGGGAGAAGTGAGGGGCTGCTGGTGGGATATTTTTTTAACATTTTCTAAGCTGCCCAGCTTGGCTGACAATTTTTAATGTACTAACTGCCTGGTCCAGTGAGCTGATTAATTGGTGCTGTGGAGATCAATACAAAACAGAAAATTAAAACAATTTTAAAGTGATTAAGTAGTTTAACACCTGTCTGATGCCACGTCAGGGCTGGGAGACAAATAAAGCAGGTGGCAAAGGGCCTGCTGTAGCCAGGGAGAGTGACAAATGGCTGCTGCAGCCTGGCTGCCCCATGCATCCCCACGCTGAGACAGGACCCCAAAGAGTGCTGATCCATGCAGGGAGCCAGGACTGAGCCCCTCTCCTCCCTGTGCTCCTGCTTTCCCAGTGTGGTTCCTGCTTTCCCAGTGGCCACTTGCTGCTGCAGCAGAGGTGCCCCATCAGTGCTGGGGTCTGGGCAGGAGCAGGCAGCTCTGCCCACCCCGTGCCTGGTGCCAGGCAGCCCAGGGCTGTGTGGGCAGAGCTGGGGGTGCAGCACAGGCAGGCCAGCCTGGCAGGCAGATGGATGGCAGCTCCGCTTCAATTCCGCATCCCTTTTCTCCCAGACAAACCCCGTCGGATTTTCATAAATCAAAGCGCCACACTGTTTAATAAAAATTTATTGACTTACAAGTGATTATTTATCAAAAGGCCATTAATAGCAGCTCCGGGAATGATGTGCTACTGGGTGGTGCGTGGAGACTAATAGCAAATCAATGCCAGCATCCGGGCAGAATGCATATGAGGGCTCCTGGCCCCAGTGGGGTGCACGGCTGCTGCAGCCCGAGCCAGCAGCCCCTACCCCGTGGGCAGCCCAGTGCTCCCCCCCCGGTTATTTATTGCTTACAAATGAAATGATCGATACTTTTAATCTAGAGCTAAATTTATTAACTTTCTCATCGGAGAGAGACATATTGACTGGGGGCATGGGGTGGGAGAGGCAAGGAAAGATGGATGTGTGCCTCCTAACCTGGCCAGCCAGCTCCTTGCCTGCTGTGGAGCGTCCTGAATGCTGCTGGGGATGGTCCCCAAGCACAGCAGGGTGGCTGGGCAGCCTGCAAAGCTGAGGAGGGCTCTGCACATTGCCATGGCGTCAGGGACAGGGGAGCCAGCTGCAGGGAGACTTGTGGGCACCTGCAGGACGTGGCAAGGGGGTGGCCTGTGGCCTCCAGCAGTGCCTGAAGGAAATGTCCATCCCACCCCCTGAGAGGAGAGCTCTGGGGGCACAGCAGGAGCTGCTGAACGGGGAGAAGTGAAGCAGAGCCTGGAGACCCTGCCTGGGCAGTAGGGATGGCAGGCAGCCATGGCCATGTCCCCAGCAGGAGTGTCCCCAGCTGCAGCTCGGCACATGGGGACGGGCTACCCACAGTACCCAGCCAGCAAGCCATGACTCACTGGGGCTCCCTCCAGGGCTTGCCAGACCTCAGCACAGTGTGTCTTCATCCAAATGGCCCCTCAGCTTGCAACCAGAGCAGCAAAGTTCCATCAGGTAAATTAAAAAAAAAAAAAGTGCAGGAAAATTCAGATTTAAGGCCACTTACACAGAAGAGCTGTCCTCACCTGGCATGGCAGATGTCCTTCCCAATAAACAACACTCAAGGTACAAAGGAGGCATTTAAGTAACTGCCTTCTCCTTCTCCAAAGTGCTATAAAATGCAAGCAGGCTTCAGCAGGTAGCAGTGAAAACAGCTCTTGCTTTTAAGAGCAGAGAACCCAGTGTAAGTGCTCAAGTTTGTAGGAATGTAAGGAAAATTGGAAAGTACGTGGGACAAATGCTCAAATGCAAGTTGTTTTACTGAATAATTTACTTGCAGAGCAGAAAGGAGCACCACCTGCAGCACAAGATTTCAGTTTTCCTGCAACAAGCGTGTGCATGACAAGGTAAGATGCCACTGTTTCCCTCAGGAGACGTTTGAAAAGGGATTTGCTGCCCTAGCCATGAAGTCTTGGACTCTCCTACACACCCTAGGCTCCTACTACAGCATGTAGAGATTCCTCAGGAGCCCCACCTGCCACTCCAGTGACACCTGGCACCCCTCTGTCCCCTTGAGATTTCCAAGGGGTATGATCCTTACTCCATCAGGAGCAGTGAAGAGGCTGTTACTCAGACAATTGAGTCTGAGTAACACTGTCTGAGTAACAATCAATCAGTTACTCATTGTCTGATTATTACTCAGACAATGTAGAAGCAAAATTCTGGGTCAAGCTGACAGGAAGGTGACAAAAAAAAATATTTCTCCTGGAAGAAAAATATTTCTCCTGGAAGTGGATTTGAAAATGGCCTGAGAGACCACATCATTCTGCTCCTAAGGGGCTTATGCCTCCCACAGCAGGAGCACAGGCTGGTGAGGATTCCCTTGGCTGTCAAGGCAGCCAATTTCAGCAGAGCTTTTGTGTTGTGGGAGACTTGTGACTGACACACATCACATCACAGCAGTCCTCCCCTGGGGCTGCACACACCAGATGGAAGCACATGACACCATAAGAGTTTCATTTAATACTGCCCCTGCAAGGGGCTTCACTGTAACAGTAACAAGAAGGCATCTTTGCCATGAGCTGCCAAAGGCCTAACGACTCCAGGCAGCAATAGTGCCTCTGGAAAACAACAGCCAGAGGATGAAAGAGCGAGTCCAAGCAGCTCTGGAGTAGCCAAGTCCAAAGGTTCAGAGTTGCTCCAGACCAGCCCTGGTGGTGCTGGAGCAGGGGGCTCTGGCCAGCCCCAGGGGCAGTGCTGGAGGAGCAGGCTCAGGAGCGGCTCCTGTCTTCGTGGCTGCCTACAATCATTTTGCTGTAGAGTTTCTGTTGCTCCTCCTTGAAGGCGTCTTTCACCTTCTCCCTTTTCAGTCCTCCATCCCTGGGGATGAGAGAGTCATGTCAGAGAGGCTGCTGGCAGGCACCATCTTGTTGCATGAACATATTATAAGTTTCCCTGTATGCAAGCCTGCAGAAAATTCTTCCCATGGGAAAGCATCTTTTTACTGTCTTTTACTCTGTAGAAGTTTCTATAAACAAATCTCTGAGCTGTGTTCAAGGACACAGATGGGTTTCTCTGCCTGTCTCCTGATAATAGGAGATGGGGGTTTTCCTTCTTTCAGCCTATGAGGTGAAAAGTTATCTCTGATTGTGTAAGCTATTCTGGCATTCCTTGGATGGAGCTCGGAGCAGGAGCTTTGGATGCTCTGGACTGGGCAGATAATAGCCCAAATCCTTTGAATTATGGAGTCATGTTAATAAATCATATTTAGCCTTCTGATATTATTGTCAAGAGTCCTTTGTCACTGCATGGACCACAGCAATACCATCTTCATCTGAGCAAGTCAGAATTCCAGTGAGTGCTGCCAGCTGCCCCTGTACCACATGCTGCCAGGGCACACTGTCCCCAAAGGGCATCACTTTCTTACCTGGTTCTGCCAGGAGCTGCCCCCATGGCCCTGCACTGTGCTCAAAACAGCAACTCTGCCAGAAACATGAGCTATTCCAGTAGGGCTACAGGAGACTGCCTGCCTGCCTCCCCAGCTCTGAGACCTCAGTGCCTAGGAAAGCAAGTTCCCAAGATGAACACACCTTGCTGAGCAGAAACAAGTCAAACCCAGGGCATCCCAATGCAAGCTACAATCACAGAATGAAGCCCTGATGCCCAGCATACAGAAGAAGCAAAGACTTTGGTCCCTACTACAGAAGACCATTCCTCCAGAGGCCTGCTCTACCCTTAGCAAGAAACAAATGGAGCTCTACAGCCCCTGAGCACATGCCAGGACCTGTTGTATTTAGCTCTTTTTTGACTTAGAGATGGGGTAACTGAGAGGTGTTTTAAAAACCTTTTATTCTATTTTTAGTCTCATATGAAGGGTGGGATAATACAGATGTTATAATTCATGCTATCACAATCAGAAGCTAATTATTTTTTAATTACAAAACACTATAAGTGTTTTCTGGCCTATCAACTTTTTGCCACACTATGCTGTAGATGTCTTAAAGCCAATCATCTAAAACTACCCCTCGTAGGTCCTACTAATGCATCTTTCATACTTTCTCTGAAGCATCTAGTGTTATTTGCAAGGCCACCCTTTGAAACTTTTTTCTAGTTCCATGTCTCTCTCAGCAATGTCTGTCCTATTCCATGGCATTTCTTATCTCAGAGTTTGCATATAGATCCATAGTGTGTGAGCCTTCTGTCAGGCTCTGAGAACTCTTTACAAATCCATTTCCCACAAGGACCCAGGATGCCAGGAACTCTGGCACCAGGAAGAGAAAAGCCTGCTTGGACTCACCAGAGCAGATCCACAAGGCCCCCCTGCCTGGCAATGGCTGACTTCACTCGATTGGCAAACTGCACTGCATCCTCTTCAGGCTGTGGCAAAATAAAACTCTTCAGCAGGAGCAAAGGGCCAAGTAGGAAAGTGATCAGACAGGCTGGGTTCACCTTACCTGCCTGGTCATTGGGGGCAAGTACCAGACACTGCAGACAATGGCCCAGCTGGTCATCATCCTGAGGAGGTAGGTGACCATGCCATATTTGCTGCTGTTCCAAAAGGCATCTCCAAACTGTGGGTCATACTGCAAGGGCAGAAGAGTTCATGGAAGTCAGGCAGTGGCTGCACCCTCTCTGAGGCTCCAACTTCCACCCCAAACTGAGCTTAAGGTCAGCTCTCCCAGAGCACTACATGGAGTGACCTCAGCTTTTCTGTGCCCTCAGACCAGGCTGGACTGGGCTGCCAAGACAGACATACAGAGGGACAGAGAGACTTGTGCCCTGAGAACGTTGCCTTGTCATACCTTGATGGCTACAGGGTAAACTGTGGCTCCAATTTCAAAGCTCCCCTTCTTGAACATCATCACAGATGTGTTGTTGATGCATGTTCCTGTAAGAGGCAAGAACAATCTTAACTTTCCTCTGCAAGTCAGTTCAGAAGGCTAAGCTACAGGCTTAAGGGCAACAGGAAGCCAGCAACTCTCCCCTAACTCTCCATCCAAGCCCTGCTCTCTGTGTGCACAGAATGGGTCACTGGGACATCATGTGTGATTCCTGCATTCTGGGCTCACTCTGCTCTAAAGACACAATGTCCCTTTTGTCTCAGAGGAGGGTCTCAAGCCCTTGGCTATATAAGAAGGAAAGGAACAGAGATGTGGTGCTATCTCAAGGTGCCTTCTCCACCTGGTGCTTCTCTGGCCTCGTTGCACTCACCTTCTGGAAAAATAAGAATGGGCAATTTGCTTTTGTCCTGGACGTGTTCTGTGAGCCTAAACAGAAGAGTGTCAAAAATTAGCAGAAGGGACAGACGCTCTCAGCAGCAATCCACACAGCATTCAGTCCTTACCCTGCACTCAGCAGAACTACCAGGGTGCCAACAACAGAGGCACAATCTCCCAGCACTTATGAAGCCATGCAGTGTGCTCACCCAAGGGAGGTGTGGCCCCTCTACCTCCCCCAGCCTCCAGACCCAGCCCTGCAGCCAGCGACTGTCACACCTTCTGGCGACCAGGTGACGATCCTTGACCTCAGAACGCTCGAACCAGACATGGGGACAAGCTTTCACCATGGCTCTCTGTATCACACCCATCAGCCCTCCATGGATCTGACCCACCTGAAAAGGGCAAGAAAACACAAGTTACAAGACCTGGGCACACATGAAAATCAAGGCAGTGCCCAGTTTCACAGCCAGAGATTCATCTTCCTACCCCTACCCTGGAAAGGCTAAGGGGAAAAGTCTCAGGCACTGACTTGAAAGACAGATACAGCAAACCCCAAGTGCTTTCCCCATGGCAGGAGGTGCAGCTGGGGAAGTGCTTTGCTCTTCCAGCAACAGCAAAGCCTAGAGCTCTTCTTGCAAAGCTGCACCCACAGACCCCTGATGCTTTGAGCTCCAGGCTGAGCTTGCACAAACACTTGAACATGTTCAGAGGAGGGCAACGAGGCTGGTGAGGGGCTGGGAACACAAACCCTGTGAGGAACCACTGAGGGAGCTGGGGGTGCTCAGCCTGGAGAAAAGGAGACTCAGGGGTGACCTCAGCACTCTCTGCAATCCCTGAAAGGTGCCTGTGCTCAGCTGGGCTGGGCTCTGTCTCCAGGCAGCACTGACACAACCAGAGCACACAGCCTCAAGCTGCACCAAGGGAAATTTAGGTTGGATATTAGGAAGAAGATTTTCACAGAAAGAGTGATCAAATACTGGAATGTTCTGCCCGGGGAGGTGCTGGAGTCACCATCCCTGGGTGTGTTTAACCAAAGCCTGGATGTGGCACTGGGTGCCAGGGTTTAGTTGAGGTGTTGGGGCTGGCTTGGACTCGATGAAGGTCTCTTCCAACCCAGTGATTCTGTGAATTCTGTGAAGCGCCACAGACAACAGAGTGTGACAGTGCCCCGCTGTGTCATGCAGGGAAAAGTACTTCTACATGCCCAAAGGACTCTTGCTGCCTATTCCTGCCCCATAACAAGCTTGCTGCTCCCTCCATGCAGGCAGCCAGGCCTGGGCAGGCAGAGCTGGTACCTTACCATGGCATAGTAGCCATCACTGGCCAGGATGATCACATCAATGGGGGAGGTGTGATTGGCCACACAAATGCCTCCATTTCGTGGTCTGTTTTCTCTAGAGGAAAACCAAAGGTACAGGTGAAGAAAGAGGAAAGCAGCATGAGAGCTGCATAATGCCCAGCATGGAGCACCTCCTGGGCAGGGACAGCCTGGAGCAGGAGCCTTACCTGTCGTGGTAGGTGATGATGGCTGTGAGGGCACGCACGCAGATCCGGTAACACATCAGGTGCACGTGTTTGCTCAGGAAGTCCTTACCCCTGCAGCCCAGGACAGAGAGCATCACTGCCCAGTCCTACCATAGCCCCTGTAACAGTGCCACTCAGCCCAGCTGCCCCAGGCTGTGAAATCCAGCCAAGCTTTCACAGCTCTGCTACAGAAACACAGCATGTCCTGAGCTTTGCTGTCAGCTTATGATCACTGATTGTTAACTCATGAGAATAAAATTTTGGCCTTTGCTCTTTTCTGTTATTACTCCTTTCACAGGCCAGGGCTGAGAGCTCTGCCACAGGCTTAGTGCTCACATCTAGGCCCTTTGTTGAAAATTACAGGGTGTCTGTTCCTGAGAGACCACAGCTGCCAGGACCACCTGCAGGTGGTAGAACAGAAAGCTTTCCAGTGAAATTTCAGGATTACAAGGTCTCAAATTGCACCGAGCGCTCCCATCTGCTCCTCCCTCAAAGATGAACTCACCTTCCATTTGGCAAATATCCCACCACTGTGGTACCAGTCACCAACAAGCTGATGCCAGTAAATGCCAGGGCTATCCTGCAGAAAGAGGGAAACTGCATGCTAGCAAAACCAGGCCACCAGCACCTTCTTGGCAGGCAGGTCCCTGCCGCAGCACTCACCTGAGGGGCAGAAGGAAGCAGTAACGGATGAGCACACCAAGCCCCCAGAGCACAGTGAGGCGCAGGCTGATGTACTGGAAGTTGTAGTTGGTCCTGCTGAGCAGGTTCCAGGACTCCAGCTCTTCAGCTGAGAATCTCTTGGTCACTTCATCATCCATGATGGTCTCGATGCCTTTGCGGCAGAAATAGAAGATATCTGAGAGCTCAAACTCGGGGGTGTCCAGGGCTTTGCCGCTGCCGCTGCGCCGCATCTCCTTGATCTCCTCCTCCAGCGACGTTGGCTCCTTTGCAATGATCCCTGCAACACACCACAGGCAGCTCTGAGCAAAGTGGGACTTGCCCACTCAAAGAGAGATAAAAGCCAAGGTCCTTCTCCACCCACCCTCCTCAGGGTCCCCTTCCTTTCTCCAGTCTAGACCGGCATAAAGCTCCCCATTGTCACTCTCATTTTTCAGCCTTCTGATGTGTTCATTCTTGTGATGGAGTTTCTCACACTGTACTTTTGTAAACATGCACATGTTTTTCTAAGTGTCTTTTTGTTTTTCATTCTTTCTCCTGGAGGAGAAAGATTTGACAGACTTTGTCATTAACCAGTGTAGTTAGAGAACATGTAACTTCACCTTCCAATCAATGGTCGTTCCCTAAACTCTATATAATGTGAAAACCAAAATAAAGTTTCCTTCTTCTTTGCCTTCACTCAGCTGTGCCTCTGTGTTTTGTGTTGTGCACTAGAGTGACACCCCACCATCTAGAAATGAAGCACTCCCAGGGTGCTTCCCTGCTCTTCCTCCTGAAGCAGAGCTCTCCAGAACTCCCTCCAGAACATGGAAAAGACTTGCCAGCAGACCTCAGCTGCTCAGAGACACCACATTTACCCCACTTCCCCAAAAGAATTTTGAACTTCATGTACCCATGCAGGGCAGGATCTCACCATTGACATAGGGCTTGTACAATGGATGGTTCTTCTCCTTGGCACCACGCTCTATTCTCAGTGTTGCCCACTGCAAGACAGACAGGACAACCAAGATGTGAGGGTTCATAGCTCCACACTACTGCCCATTTTAGAGCTGACTTTCAGGAAGGACCATAGTTCAGGGGCTAAAGCAGGAGGCTTCCATACAGAACTGAAAGAATGAGTGATGAAGCCAACTGAACTGAGGTGGAAGCAGAGACTGGCCTGGGAAACAGGGAGTGCCAGAGGGAAGAAGAGTGCTCAATGGCACAGCAAGATCTTCTGCAGTTTCTGTGACCTCTCAGCTCTGCTGCACCTTGCACATGGTTGCCACTGCACAGCTTCTGGCTGAGCTGTGCATCCTGCTGGGGTGTCTGCACCAGTGCTACTTTTCAACCCTTGTTTCTTCCAAATTCAAAGCTCTGTTTTCAGGTTGCTGCTGAAAACATCAGGCTGATGATGGGATGGGATCCTTTCCCCTCTGATTCAGCTGATGGCTGCTGCTGCTTCTCAGCTCAGCAATCTGCCCAAAACAGCAGCAGCAAGCACCCTCAGACAGCTGGTTGCCAAATCCTGTGCCAGGACTACTTGTTCTCTCTGCTAATTTTCAAGGGCACCAGCACAAACTGCAGGCTGTATTTCTGTGCAGTTTTCCTGCCTGCCCTCCAAGTAACCTTCACAGCCTGTAATTCATACAGGTCTGGAAGGACAAGCTTCTGAAGGAGGAGGAGGACTTGTGTACAACATGCTTATCTGTGAAGAGAGGAAGTTGCTGTCAACTCTGACATGCCAATCTCAGCCCATACCAGCAGCAGATCAGGAGGCAGCAATGAGGGAATGCTAATTGCATATGGAGTGTCCCACTCACCTTGCAGCTGCCTCTGCCAGCAGCTACAACTCCAGCATTGCAGAAGACTGCCTAAATACTGCCATCCCAGAAACCAGGAGCTAAGCAGCCTGTTGAGAAGGCAGTGCTTGCAATCCCAGCACATCTCCATCCTGACTGTGGCAGCAGCAAACCCAGCATCCCACCTGAGAGGCACCAGGCAGGTGCCCTCCCTCCCTCCCCACCAAGAGGCCAGGCCTCACAGCTCGGGCTGTGTCCCACAAGCTCCCAGACTCTGCCACACCCCCATGTGCTGCCCCTCAGGGCTCCCAACGCTGGCCTCGAGTGCTGGGAAAATATTTTGAGTAAATAATAGCCCTCCAAAATACAGTTCTGAATGGTCAAACTTAATGAGTGAATTTTCCACCGAACCAGTGACCAGTTGTGCATCAGTGCTCCTCTATGCCACCACTAAGATTCTTTAATAAAAGCTGAAAGAGACTTCCCAGTCTTTTCAGAAAAATAGTTTCAAACACCAATATAGGTGTTGAGAGTAAATGCTCCTGAATTGAAGGAAGCGGGAAAAAAAACCAAACCAAAACATTGTGAAAAGTTCCATTTAAAACCTTTCTTTCTGCCTGCTTCAGTCAGTAAATTTGTAGTCAGGTCTTCAGATATCTGTGTTCATGAAGCCCCCTATAAAGCCCAGAGTCTCCCCATTTATACCTCAGGCTTTTGGGTGGACTCAAAAGAGTTTAAAGAGCTGAACACTTGAGCTCCAGGGCTGTCTTCCCAAGCCAGCCAGTACAGGGATACTCTGGGGACAATCAGCCCTGTTCCTACAGCAGCAGCTATACCACACACCCTTTAGCAGCATGAACTCCATATTTAACCTAAAACCTCCCTAGCAAACACACTGCCTTTCACCTGGGCTGCCAGGGTAGGGTGGTATAGGCTTTACCTACTACTCTTAGTATATGAAATATTCTGGTCTGGTCAGGAACTTGCTTCAAGAGGTGTTGGCTCAGAGACAGCCCATAAAATTAGTCCACCAAAGGCAGGCAAGGGAACAGCATGACAACAAGCTGGAAAATTCCACTTGGCCTCTCTGTGCCAAGAGGGTCGGCAAGGGCTGCTGGTTGTCCTCCAAGGTGGCAGGTCCAGACACAGCTCAGGAGGTGACACTCCAGGACAGAAGCAGGTTGAGAGCTCTGGGTTCTGGCCCCAGAGCACTCAGGGCTTGCAGCACAAAAGTCCTGCCTTCCCTCCTCTGCTCTAGCTTCATCCAAATGTGCCCTGGAGAGGAGCAACCTGCTGGCTGCAGCCTGGTCCCTGCCTTGCCTGGGACACAAACCCCTCCAAGCTGCCCCTCAGATCCTGCTGCACTCCTGCTGACTGCAGAGCCTTGCTAGACTATTGCTTTACTTGAAGATTTACTAGATTAATTACAGGGAAAAACCAGCCCACAAACAGAGGTCTCATAAACTGCATTTGGCTGAGATGAGCCAAAGAGGTCAACTGGCAGCAGCACGACATCCACAGCCCAATCTTCCCCTCCAGTCACCCACAATCCCCTCCTAAGGCAAAAGCCTCTCTGCCATGCTTGGACAAACCTCTGCAAACACACAGAACATTCAGAAAACATGACTTACCTGAAAAATCTTTAATAAAGTTTTCATGTAAACCTTGCGGATGCCAAAGGAGACTCCAAAAATTGCTGGCACGATGATGAAAACCAGAAGCAGAGTGAAGAGGACAGTTATGGAAATCCCCAAGAGATTAACCACTAGGCTGTCAAAGGGGAGCAGGAGGAACATGGTGAAGGGCCCAGGCAAGGCTGGTGCCCTGCAGCCAGACAGAAGGGCTGCTTGCAGCAATGAACCAGTCCTCCTGTTACTCAGCAACAGTCTCACACATGCACCGAGTCTGCAGCAGGCTCAGAGACCCCATTCCAAAGTTCACATCCTTTCGGGGCTCTGAGAGAGGGAATGCAACTGGATCAGAGAGAGCACTTGGGAAAACAAGCCCACAGTCTGCCAGGAGCTCAGCTGAGTTCAGGTGGTGCAGGCCAAAGAGCTCAGAGCAGACAGTGCACCCACACTGGTTTGTCCACGGGCAGCTGGTGGGCACACGAGCACAGGAATGGATCCCCTCCCAGGCTGCCACTGAGCAAGTCCTGCTGTGGGGCAGCTTGTGGAGAACCTGGCAACAGAATCCCCTCCTGGCTGCTGAGAGCATGCAGAGTCTCTTCAGAGGGACAAGGTGGAGTCCATCCCTGAGCCTGCATTGGAGGAGATGGAGGGAGTTGGCACTCACAGGAGCCTACCGAGTGTGGAGCTATTATTGTTGTCCCCACGAGGCCACCAGCACGGGTCCTCGCATGACGCCTGGAACAAGCTCAGTCCTGCAGGCCCCTGGCATCCACTCACGCTGAAGGGTCATCACAGACACAAATGAAGCTTGTGCTCCTGGAAAGCTTTCAAGCAGCAAGCTGGCTTCTTGGCAGATGTGGCACTCACGTGCCACCAGCAGCGGTGGAGGAGAGCAACTGAAGTCAGCAGATCAGAGATGTCAACGCAGAGAGCAGGCAGGAGGCCAGAGACAGTGGGCTCTGGAACCTGGAAGGCAGTACTTGGGCTGAGGTCACAGCATTCAGAGCAGCTCCCGAGACAGCAAGACTGAGACTGATACTCTAGCTACTGCCTGTCACTGTCACAGACTTGGGAATCACCTCCTCCTGCCATTCATCCTGTATTTTCATACCATGCACACCTCAGATGGAGCAGACTCATCCAGAACCACACCTACGGCACAGGATGCTGCAATCAGGTCTCAAGTACAGGAAAGGAGTGACAGAAAACCCTTCCTCGTGACGAAGATCTTATCATGCCTCTCATTTCAGGGGCATCCAAGACAAGTGAGGAAGCCAAGTACCCAGATTCCTGGGTAGGCATCACTTCCTCTGCTCCTGTACCTCTCATCCCCAGTGACAAAGGGCAATATTTACAAACAGTTCAGGACAGGAAGTTAGCCCAAGGGGACAATTAGTGCTGATGATTAGTCAAAGAGGAACTTGCTGGGGCACAGGGACCAGTCAAAGGTCACACACCCACAGGGCCAACAGTGCCTTGTGATAAAAAATGAGTCTGCTCGGGGGACACTGCCCTCTGGACACCACCTTCACCAGGCTACACAATCTCAACCTGAGGATGGGATTTAACAGGTACCTGACAAGCACACAGGGCAAAGCAGAGTCTCTAAAGATGCTCTTGCTCCCCTGTACACTACGCTCCAGCTGCTGGTCAAACACTGCTGTAGCAGAAATGTCAAAAACAGTGTCAGTGCTCCAAAGGCACAGGCCATGCCCTGGGAGAGGCCGCTCGCCAGCCGCACGTGCAGCTCCCATTATGCCACGGCTGTGACCCACCAGAACCAGCACTCGTGCTTCAAACTGGTCGGACGGGCCCCTGATCCGGCAGCCGCGGCTGCGAGGAGCTCAGCCGTGACTGTCCCTCACCGTGTCACCGTGTCGCCGCGGCGGAGCC
>VXAX01001247.1:145790-156611 GCA_013399835.1 Leptocoma aspasia | reverse complement strand
CGGCCCGGCCCTGCCCGCCTCACCCTGTTCTCCAGCTCGGCCGGGAACTTGCTCTGGAACTGGCAGCGCGTCCCGCCGCTGTAGTCGCGCTGGATGAACACCTTGCCCGACACGGGCGCCTGTTGCGGCCTCATCGCGCCGCCGCCGCCGCCCCGGGCCCGTCCGGTCCCTCCGCTCCGCCGGCCGCCCCGAGCACTTACGGCTGTCGCAAAACCGCCGCGCTCCGGGTGAGGGCGGAAGTGCCGCCAGGCGCTACGAGCGCGGCAGTGCGCAGGCGTGCCCCGGGAGCCGCCGAGCTACAGCAGCGCGCATGCGCAGAAGCACCCATGTCCGACTGGGGGCGCGGCTCTTTCTGCCCGCCTCAGGCGCGGGCAGCCCACGGACACCCCCCGTGGCCGCACTTGGTACCGCCCTGGCCCGTGGGTACCGGCACCCGGCGCTGTCCCGGGGCTTGGGGCTGCCCGGGATTGGGGCTGCCCCGGCCCCGCGGGTACGGACACCCGGCGCTGTCCCAGGCCCCATCGCTGTCCCGGGCCGGCGGGCACCGGCACCTGGCGCTGTCCGAGGCCTAGCGCTGTCCCGGGAACCCCCCCGGTCGTACTTGGTACTGCCCGGCCCCGCGGGCACCGGCACCCGGCGCTGTCCCGGGGCTTGGGGCTGTCCGGGGCACCGGCACCGGGTGCTGTCCCTGTGCCCTGCCGGTCCCACTGATGTCCCTGTGCCCTGCCGGTCCCACTGCTGGCCCCGAGCCCTGCCGGTCCCACTGTGTCCTTGTGCCCTGCTGGCCGCCCTGCTGTCCCTGTGCCCTGCTGGCCCCGCTGCTGGTCCCGCTACTGGTCCCACTGCTGTCCCCGTGCCCTGCTGGCCCCGCTGCTGTCCCCATGCCCTGCTGGTCCCACTGCCGGTCCCACTCCTGTCCCCGTGCCCTGCTGGCCCTGCGGCCACCACCCTGCTCCATGCCAGAGCAGTCTCAGCTGTGGTGCCAGGCAGAATCCCGTTTATTTAAACCATTGATAAAATTACACAGCGAGTGTCCCTGAAATCATAAAGCGAGGCCAATTGGTGTCATTTTATGGGCTTGAAAGATTCTAAGTGAGAGGTGCCTGTATGGTTTGAATTAGGTTGGGACAGGGGTATTCTGGAAAGCCAGGTCTGAGAAGTTTTCATTCAGGGCATTTGAAATTGAGAAGGAGCCATCCAGCATTTCTGTAATGCTCTCAAGTAAAATATTCCAAAACACAAGCTTCTACATGGCAAAGAAAATGATGCATACCTGAAAATGGAGATATCTATCTTGTGTTAAATATTCACGAATAGGATTTTGTATGTGTATCAACAGAGAAAGTGAGAATTTCAAAGGGTGCTGCTTTCAAAAGAAAAAAAAAAAAAGCCAGAAGGAAGCTCTAAGTAGCACCAAAAAATGAAGGCCTTTTTTTCTTTTTCTCTAATAGTCTGTGCTACCAACAAGGTTGTCAGTTGTATTGTCTGAGCAGGAGCATGAGTGCAGTGCTTGGAACTGGCAGGTCTGTGTCCTGACAGCTCAGGTGACCCCACTGGGATGTCCCCAGCACCCTGCCCTGCGTGTGAACATGTGAATGGGGCAACCAGCAACTTCTCTGGGCTGGCTGGAGCCCTGGCACCCTGCCTCCAGCACCAGGAGCCACCCAGACTCACAAGCCCGTGGGCTCTGCAATGCCTTTTGTGCCCTGCAAGCCAAAAGCAGCGAGAAGACCTTGGCAGCACTGAGTTAGTTAATGCTTGGACTCGGTGATCCCAGAGGTCTTTTCCAACCTTAGTGATTGTGTGATTCTATTTGGGCAGAGGGATAAGCCCCTGGCTCCCACTGCTGAGCTCAGCTGCCAGAAAAGTTCCCCGGGAAGTAGCACAATCTTTGTTTGGTCATTAAAGCAGAAAAAGAGAGAGGGAATCTTAGGAAATGCTTGAAACGATTAGGTGATCTTAACTCTAAGGAGCTAAACAAATGCAAAGCAATTCCCCCCTCAGCCCCTCGTGCTGCTGTAGAATGTAATCTCATTTCTAAACACACAATTACAGAAAATAAAAAGAAAAGAAAAGAATAATTAATTTCTGCTTCCTCATGCAAATCCTCTGACCAATCATTTAGGGATCAGGGGCAATTCAGCTTCTTGTGCAAATTCCAAACTGAAGGCCTGAAAAAAACAAGTGAATGGATTTACTTTTCTAAGAACCAGAATTAACAAAGGTTCCATTTTCCATGGTTATGTGCCTGGCCAGACAGCCCTTGCTGACAAGCTCTCAAAAAACATGTGTTGGCCTGTTGAAAAGGCCCCAGTGTTGACTGACAGACAATTGAAGTGACAAATTGTTTCATTGTACTTGGCAGGGAGAGCGCTGTATTAGATAATTATGGCGAGGAGGGAAGCGACAGGTCACAGGTCAGAAGACACGTCTGACCCTGTTTTCTGAAAGCCCTGAAAGGAGCCCATGCCCGGGAGAGCAGCACGGTGCTGCTGCTGCCTGCTTCTCCTTCCGCTGTGCTGATTAAGAGCTAACGAGGATGGAGTGGGGATCAGCTGCCTGGGTTCTCACCCCAGCCCTGGCTCCCGGGACGGGTGGGTGGCTCCCTGGCAGCACCCACCACCCCTCGCTGGCCCAGGGGCCCACAGAGGAGCACCAGAGCAGCACCTCGGCAGTGCCTGCTCTGACACAGGGGACACAGGTGTCCCCAGCAGCACCCACCACCCCTCGCTGGCCCAGGGGCCCACAGAGGAGCACCAGAGCCCTGCTAGCACCTCAGAAGTCCATGCTCTGACACAGGGGACACAGGGACACAGGGGATACAGGGGACACAGGGATCACAGGTGTCCCCAGCAGCACCCACCACCCCTTGCTGGCTCCAGGGGCCCGCAGTGTTGGTGCTGCCTTCAGCAGAATGCTGGGACACTTCCATCACCTTTGGAGCAACACCAGAGCCCTGCCAGCACCTCAGAAGTCCTGACACAGGGGACACAGGGACACAGGTAACACAGGGGACACATGTGTCCCCAGCAGCACCCACCACCCCTTGCTGGCTCCAGGGGCCCGCAGTGTTGGTGCTGCCTTCAGCAGAATGCTGGGACACCAACACCACCTTTGGAGCAGCACCAGAGCCCTGCCAGCACCTCAGAAGTCCTGACACAGGGGACACAGGGATCACAGGTGTCCCCAGCAGCACCCACCGCCCCTTGCTGGCTCCAGGGGCCCGCAGTGTTGGTGCTGCCTTCAGCAGAATGCTGGGACACCAACACCACCTTTGGAGCAGCACCAGAGCCCTGCCAGCACCTCGGCAGTCCATGTTCTGAAGTGGCAGGAAAAAGCTCCATGTCTGGCCCTGAGTCCTGTCCCAGGCACTGGGACACCTTCCTCACCAGCCTGCAAACACCAGCAGGACCAGCCCCACCCCGCTGGGGCCTGGCTTTTTTGCGGGCTACAACAGAGTACAAGTTATTGTACAACAGAGTAATAGTTATTGAAGCTTCTCTGCTGCCACAGAAATAAAATATGGCATGGAATCACGGCACAGCTACTCCATTGAGAGCAATGCTACACTGAGTAATACCAATAATTCAAAACAGATGAGCCAAAGGCTCGAGCACTATGGGCTCAGTATCCCAGTCTGCCCTGACCCCTGGAATTCGCTGAAAGTTACCTTGAGACTCGCCAGAACTCTTTTGTAACTTCTGTGAGGGTTATTTATTGCAAAGTCATAAATATTTGCTATGGATTTTCTCCATCAATCTACAAAATGAATTAGGTTAGAAAAAATGTATGTACTTGGATTTTGGGCATGTGTTTCCCAGGCAGGGGAGAAAGCGTTGGATCTCCATTGTGCAGAAGACGGGCTGCTGCAGAGCTTTGGGCTCTGCTGCCTGTGCTAATTAATTCCCTTCCATAAACAGTTTAAAATGCACAGTACAGTTGAGGAAGGGGGAAGGGAAGAAAGAGATTCTTCTTTAAATCTCTTTTAAAATCTTTCATAAAATTATTTATGGGGAAAGGAAAATTCTGTTTCCCTCTCCTCCTTCCCAGACACCCTGCCAGTCCATTAAAGCCCTGAAATTGAGAGGCAGTGTGTTGTGCCCCAGGGAATCAGCCTCAAGTCAACATCTCGAAGTCTACCTCCAAAGCCATCACTGGCACCAGCTGGATGTGAGGATGGAAGGAGAGTGCCCAGGCTCCTCTCTTTCCATCCTAAGGCAAAGCTGCCTTAGGGCAAAGCCATCCCATTTTCTCACTGTTAAAAAGAGGAGGGAGAGCAGGACTGGCCTTGCTTTGCAGGCATTTCTCTTAACAAGTTTTTATTCAGAAAAGCGTTTAAATGAGACCTTAACTTTGAGGATACTCCAGTAGGATTTGAGCACAGGTGGATGCTGTACCCAGTGGTGAGGGGGTGACAATGAGAAGTGGGGCAAGTTCTTCCCCCAGAGGGTGGTCAGGCACTGAGCAGGCTCCCCAGAGCAGTGGTCACGGCCTCAAGCCTGCCAGAGCTCAAGAGTTTGGACAACTCTCAGGCACAGGGTGGGATCTTCAGGCACATGAGCAGGGCCAGCAGTTGGACTTTGATGATCCTTGTGGGTCTCTTTTAATTAAACCTCCAGGACCCTGCACCTTTTCAACCACTGCCAAGTGACTGCATGGGACCTGGCAGCCTGTGTGCCCTGACAGCAATTCACACACAGTCCTGCACTCCTGTGGTTGGTCATCCTGCCACCAAAACTCCTGAAAAGGTTTGCATGAATGAGCTGATCTAGCTTTGTTTCTGCTCCCATGGCTTGCCCTTTACCCTTTGCCCTTTGCCCAGCTCTGTGGCCACAAGAGTGAGGGTCTGGCCACAGATGACTGCACAGCTGGCCAGATGCTTATTGTGCATGGCACAATGAGCCATGGTGGGGGCCCACAGCTCCTGCTGCTCCTCCCAGCCACTGCCATGCTCGGTAGAACACCAAACCCAGCATTTTCTCCCTGCTGCAGGGAAGGCTCCAGTGGACTCTGTTGTGTGGGCTGTGTTCAGTGCTTCCTGGTGCCAGGGAAAAGGGATGTTGTTTCTCGTGTACTTGGAGCTGTGCCCTGTTTCCATCCTGCTTTTCTTCCACTCTACCTGTGCAGCAAACCCAAGTGCTGCCAGCCCTGGCTTTCCCTCCTTGGTGAGAGCCCTTGGTGCTGGAGGGACCCAGCAGGCAGCCAGGGCTCTGGTCAGCACTGAGGAGCTGCATGTGGCCCATGCCAGCCTGGCCCACTGGAAGGCAGCTGACAGGTTGGCAAAGGGCCCCAATTCTCCTCTTCTCTTCTCTTCTCTTCTCTTCTCTTCTCTTCTCTTCTCTTCTCTTCTCTTCTCTTCTCTTCTCTTCTCTTCTCTTCTCTTCTCTTCTCTTCTCTTCTCTTCTCTTCTCTTCTTCTCCTCTCCTCTCCTCTCCTCTCCTCTCCTCTCCTCTCCTCTCCATGTCCCAGGAAGGAACAGCTGCCTTTCTTGTTCACTGTGCACCCACCTGGGACTCTGCCCTGTGCAGGTGTTTGGTCTGGCCAGGTTCCAGGGCAACGTGACCAAGAGCACTAAGGGATTTGAATACATGCTAGCTAGAATGCTAGCAAGAACACCTTTCACTGCATGTAGGTAAGGTCAGATCAGCTGCCCTTTGTGCTGAGGATCTGCCTGGGGCTTTTTGTGTGTCCAGCAGCATCTAGCTGTCAGTGCCACGTGTGCAGGTGCAGGTAGATGTGTCTGCCTGCTGGGTACCACATGCACACCTGCCAGCTGGCCACCCCCACTGGACACAGGCTCTGGGCTGGCTACTAGTGTAGTAGGAAAAGCTGAGAGAGGGAGCATGGCAGGAGGAGCTATTTGTTCAATCAATGATTTACCAGATGTGTACACTGTACTAAAGACTTGTAAACATACTTTAATGGCCAGCTGTAAATCCAGGCAGTAGCAGTGCCAGCTTCATCTCCATCAGATGTGTCTTGAGAACAGCAGAGGAAGGGCTCTGAATCACTTTGTTACAGGCTCTGTCAGCTCTGCAATTGTGCATGTAAATCAAAGAACCAATGTCCTCAGGTCAAAATTATTTGAGTGACAGGAAAGGTTTTATGACCAGCAGCTTCTCCTCTGCTGGGTTCCCTGCAGCTCCTTGTCTTCCACAGAGGGCATCTCCAGAATGTTGGGTTTCCATCCCAGTGCCCCAAGTGCGTGGCTGTGTTTTCACTGACTATGCTGGAAGTCTCTTTTGTTAATCACTGAAGCACAGCGTCATTAGTGAGAAGTGCAGAGTGTACACAAAGAGGAACTTGCCAAATTACTAATAAGCAGAAACTCCATCCATCTTAATGAGACAGGGTTAAGAAAATAGCAACCTAGAATATACACAATGGAGCCTTTCCAATCTGCTTATTTACTCCTGTTAGAAAGTTAGTTCTGAACTCCACCTCTGGTCCAGCTTGGACATTATCACATGGTTTCCAAACCACAGGTATCTTATGCTCTTGCAAATCATTTAGCATGAGAAGAATGAATAAATGTGGACAGATGGCTCAAAAATTTTTAGAGGGAAGAGGGAAGATTGCTGAAGAGCAAGAAGCATGAGGAGATGTTTTCTCATGGTGGGCTGGCCTCCTGCTCCCTTTCTTTGGGGTCCTCACAAAAGCAGCCGAGGGTCCCCACGTTCACGGGGCCACTCTTGGGCTGAGACTTCCATCACACCAGCCCAGCAGTGTGATTTATACCTCCCCAGTGACTTGCAGCACTTCCCCAGGTTACTCTAGCAACGCAGAAGGGGTTTGCACCCACACCAGTGTGCCTGCACACCTGTGCTCCCCAGCCACATTTTTCTTCTGTTGGGTAAGGAATGACTTGCAGTGCCTTTCACGTGTGCAGCTTGGCTGCTGCTGTTTTATTGAACACCAGCACTTGCTGTATGTTATTCAGGCAAACTTTATATATGCCTCAGACCCTCTCAGCAGTCTGCACCTGGTCCAGGGCAAAGCTGAGCCTTGTGGAGAAGAATGTGCTGTAATGCAGCAAAGTTATTACAGGATAAATATTTATAAGCCCCTGTAAACATTTGCCATCGGTTCCCTCCTGGGACTAGGGGCAGACGGTCAAGAGTTTCAGCAGGGCTGAAGGCATTAGCTCTTGTAGTCCTTTATATGTTAGCTAGTAAACCTGTTGTTGGTTGTGTATAGTTATAGCATTTATTGGTGCTAATTTCACACAAACAGGAGATGTTGGCTGGAATTGTTGCGTGCCTTGATCCTGGCCCTGCTGCCGGCCAGCTTTTGGTGGAGGTGTCTCCTGCAGCCCCAGGGACACTGGGCACCTGGCTGAGGCATCAGACCAGGACCCCACAGCTGCAAAACCTCCCTGTGCAGATCCCCTTATCACAGGGCGAGGGAGTGTTCCTGGCTGCATCAGTGTTATTGGAGTCTTGGAGCAATCTGCTGAGAAAACCAGAAAATAAACATGGCAAAACCAACATCCTCCTCGAGGACTGACCCTGGCAGGGGCTATCAGCTCTTGGTGGGCTGAGGGGGGTCTAACCTAAAGCAAATATTCCCTGGGGGTGTCCAGGAGCTGTCCTGCTGCAGGGGTGGCATGGTGGGCTCTCCATGTAGGGACATGGTAGGTGGGCTGCCTCTGCTGGTGCATCCCATCTGCCCCCAGAGAGGGGCATGGGCACCAAGGGACAGTGTGAGCCCTGGGACAGGGACTGTGGGGACCCATGGCCAGTTTGTCTCATCTCCCCGTCACTGCTGCCTCTGCTGGGGCTGAGACAGGGCTAATGCAGTGGTGGGAAACTGGAGAAGAAATGCCAGGGCAGGCAAGGCCGTGACTCCTCCATGCCCTCAAGTGCAGGCGTAAAACAATGAGCCCTGGGCAACAGCACTTGTTGCATGGGAGTCTTTGGGGGCTCCACTTTGCTGCTCATGCACGAAAGCCAGTCATTTGGCAAAAATCAGCTCAGTTAGCAGGCTTTGTTCATAAAGAGCCAGGGCCTGAATGGACTCAGGGCTAATATATTCTATTATCCCATGCCTGCCTGTTTCCCCAGGGCAGCATGCAGGGAAAGGCACATTCCAGCACCAGGTGGCCAGGGCAGAGTGTGCCCAGTGTGGGCAGGGAGGATGGGACAGGTGGGACAACACTGCTGCCAGCGGCACGGGGACATGCCACCTGCCACCTGCCCTGTCACCACTGAGCACCCACCGCAGGTGGACATGGAGCAGAGTGGGATGCTGAGCTGCAGATGAGGGCAGAGTGCCTGGTCCTGCAGGCTGCTGGGAGGAACAATGGAGCCAGGAATAGGCACGGTTAATTGGGCTGGGCTTTTCACAGGGCAGGAGAGGTCTTGGGACAGCCAGAATAGTGTGTGGTGCAAAGCGTCTCATTATTCAATAAGAAAATGTTAGCCCCTGTGGGAAAGGCAGCAATAAATGGCTATGACATTAGAGACAAGGCAGAGATTTAAGAAGCAGTGGGCTACATAATTATGAAGGGAAATCGCTGTGCTGGCTTCACTCAGAAAAGTTCATGAGCAGTCTGGAAGAGGTCTGTTGGAAGAGCAGCACTTCTTGGGCAGCTGCTTTCTAAGAGGTCTTATATCGTGTATTAAGCAATTTAGTGGCCTAGACTAGAGATGCCATTTTCATTTGGTTTAGATTTTTTCCTCCTTCTCCCTGGTTTCTTATATTTTTTAAATAAAAAATGGTTTGCCAGTGTCGTGGTTTGGACTGGGAGGTATTTTCAGGGAGGTGATACAAAACCTCCAGCCAGTGGAAGCACAGCCAGCAATTGTATTTGCTAGTCAATTGTATTTCAGTTTAAAATTTACTCTTGGTTTCCCATTCAGGCGCTGTTGTCATGAATGTGGATATCAGCCACAGAAGAGAGAAGGGAGCCAGCAAAGGCTTTCCCTGGGCCAAGTTCAGGAACTGTCCAGACCATGCATGTGGTCAGATTTAGCAGCCAAGCATGCTGAACTGTAACTTTCCTGCTTGGATCAAGAGCCATGAACAGTGGCAGGCTCAGCAGCTGCTGTTCAGTGTGCCAGGGCTGCAGTGAAACCCACTAATCAGTGGGGGATGCTCCAGGGCACATATCCCTGGGGTGACCACGACAGGACATTCACCTGGTGCCATGTGGCATTTGCTGACCTGCAGAAAACTGGAGCCCTGACTGTAGTTTTGTTGCAGTGTTACTGCTGCTGCCTTTGGAGAGATCTCCAACTTTCGAACAAGAGATTCCCAAGAGCTCACCTTGCCTGCCTACCTGTGATATTCCTATTGTGTGCCCCAGCCTGGAACAGAAGGATCTGCCAGAGTCAAACACACCCATTGCTGCTCTGCAAAGAGAGAGGCTCTCAGACTTTCCTATGATCTTGCCATGGAAAATGGAGAAGCACTGGCACAGTTTGGTTCCCAGCCAGAGATTTGTGCCCATGGATGTAACACCTGGGTGCAAATCAGGGTGCCTGAATAAATCTTTGAGCAGATCAGCGCCCTGTTCCACATTACACCTGTTTCCTGGGACACAGCACTATTTTCTAAATTCTCAAAATGAGATGTTTCAGTGTTTCTAAGCTAGTTTTGGTAAAAGCAGATTCTATACCGTCAGAAATTCTCACGGGATGAGAAGTCCGTTTTGCAGCTGTTTCTTGGTACAAACAGCGATCAGTGCTTTGCCACCGTTTCCTGAGCCCAAGTAGCAGGAGAGGGCCTGCTCCATCCAGCTGCCCCTTTCATTCCCCGGGTCCCTTGTTTACCGCTAAATTCTTCACTTCATTAGCGGTGCTAACTGGCCCTCAGGTGAAAGTGGCTCTTTCAGGCTTCCAGGCTCTTCCATTTGCCTCTCAATGAGGTGTAGTTCCTGTTCTAAGCAGTACAAGTTGTTTGAGCCGAAGGCAGCAGCAGGAAGGGGAGCTTTGGCGGATTCCAGAGGCGGCAGCTCAGTGCCCCGTGGGCACACAGGGGCAGAGCTGCTCCATGGCCAGAAGGACCGAGCCAGCTTCTCCTGCCCGGCCTGCACCAAGGGGCAGGGAGAGGGACCACAGGTCTGTGCTGGCAGCTGGGCAGCCCCATGGCCTCCATCCTCCACGTACCCAGCTCCGGCTTGGAGGGCAGCGAGTCCTTGCAAGCCCCGAGGAGCACAGCAAGGTAAGGGCAGCAAGGGGCTGGTGCTGCTGGAGGACCAGGGAACGCAGCTCCTGGCACATCTGGAACAGGGTACCCTTTACACAGCAGGCCCCCTTTCTCTCTCCTGTTTGTGGTTTGGTTGTTGTTTTTCTTTTTGTCAATATCGTAGTTTCGTAGTTGGAATTTGTCAACTGCAGAATGAGGTGTGCACGGTCCAGTCCAGGTTCACAGAAATATCTGCAACCTTGGAACAGCCGCTCAGGAGCACCGGGACCTCCCAGAGCTGCCCCGGCTTCAGAGACCGGGAACGGCTCCGGGGGATTCGGGTCGCCCACCGGGGATACAGCCGAGCGGTGCTACCGCTCCGGGGGGCCTCTCGGTACCCCCGAGCTGCCCCGGCTGCGCTCCATCGGGCCGGGCTGTGGGGCCGGCCTGTGGGGCTGGGCTGTGGGGCCCTCAGCCGCTGCAGGTGGGGCACGCTGTGGGGCCGGGCTGGGCTGGGCTGGGCTGTGGGGCCGGGCTGTGGGGCCGCTGCAGGTGGGGCACTGCTGTGGGGCCGGGCTGTGGGGCCGCTGCAGGTAGGGCACTGCTGTGGGGCACTGCTGTGGGGCCGGCCCGGGCTGTGGGGCCGCTGCAGGTAGGGCACTGCTGTGGGGCCGGGCTGGGCTGTGGGGCACT
>VXAX01001247.1:130434-145316 GCA_013399835.1 Leptocoma aspasia | reverse complement strand
CAGCGGGCGCCTGGCGGGGAGCGGCGTGCCGTGCTGTCGGGGCCACCGTCGGCGGGTCGCGGCGATGGGCAGCGTGAGGGGGCCCGGTGGGGCCGCCCTGCGGGCGTTGGTGTCGGTGGCCGCCGGGCTGCTGGCTTGCGGCGTGGCCAGCGAGTACGACTATGTCAGCTACCAGTCAGACCTGGGCCCCTACCCTGGCGGGCGATTCTACGCCAAACCCCACCAGTGTGTGGCCATCCCTGCCGACCTGCGGCTTTGCCACAGCGTGGGCTACGACAAGATGGTGCTGCCCAACCTGCTGGACCACGAGACCATGGCCGAGGTGAAGCACCAGGCGAGCAGCTGGGTGCCACTGCTCAACAAGAATTGCCATATGGGCACGCAGGTCTTCCTCTGCTCCCTCTTTGCCCCCGTCTGCCTGGACCGGCCGGTCTACCCCTGCCGCTGGCTCTGCGAGGCCGTGCGTGACTCCTGTGAGCCTGTCATGCAGTTCTTTGGCTTCTTCTGGCCAGAGATGCTCAAGTGTGACCAGTTTCCCCAGGATGACGTCTGCATTGCTATGACAGCTCCCAATGCCACCGAGGTCTCCAGGCCCAAAGGTAAGGCATGGCTCGTGCTGCAGCCTTGCTCCTGGCACTCCTCTCTGAGCTGACAGGGCAGGTGTTAGCCCAGGAGGGGCCACATGGGACTGAAGGGGCTCTTGTGGCAGGAGGAGGCTCTCCTGAACTCTTCTTGGCAGTAGCCCTCCTCTAGGTTCTGAGCACTCTGTGCCCTCCTGTCCCAAGGAAGGTGGGGTGCCCTGCCAGCTCCTCATCCCTATCTTGGAGCCCTGGGACAGGCTGTTTGGGCCATGGTGGGGTTGTGCCTGTTCTAATCTCTGCACAGACACTGGGGCTGGGCTCCAGCCCTGATGGACCAAGGTGTGACCCTCTGTCCTCAGATGCTGCACTGTCCTGGTTCTGCTCCTGAGCCAGACTCCTGCAGGGCTGCTCTGGGCAGCAGGAGGATGTGTGGTGTCCACAGCAGAAAGTGCTGGCTGACTGGAGTCCACAGTGACAGCAGTCCTGGCAGGATCCCCCACGTCCAGTGCAGTCCTAGGGCAAGAGGCTGGGCAGCTCCTGGCTGGGCGTGCAGTGGAGATCCAGCCCTGCCCTCGGGTGGGCTGGAGAAGGAGCAAGAAACCTGCCCAAAAACGACTAGGGAAAGTGAACGCGGTTCGTGTTTGTTTCCATTGCATGCGCACGTTTCTGTGGTTCCAGACTGGCTTGTTCAAGTTGCAGTGAGTCTGGCGTGTTGCTGGAAACTTGAAAATAAATAAATATCGCGGTGTCACTTCGGTGCTTGCTATTGGAGCGCTGTGAAAGGCTGGCAGGAGGAATGTTTGTAGAGGGAGATGGCAGAGGGCTCTCAGAGAGTGCAGTGCTTTTTGGCCAGCAGAGCCTCATTGAAAGGAATTGTCACTCCTTGCACGGGGGCATAGTGCCGGAGCTTGGGGACGGGCGGGGAGGGCGCTGAGTGCTTTCCGTGGCTTCTGGGCTATCAGAGCTCGTCCGCACAGAGGTCTGCCCTTTGCAGTTACCTGTACGGACAAAGGCTGTACGTGGTGCTCCACTGGGAGAAATAACCCAGCCGATGGGGGCTGTGCGGTGTCATCCTGCCCGTCTTGAAAGGACTCATGCTTCAGAGAGCCCTTCTGATGCAGGGCAGGAGCGGAGTGCGTCCTGCAGCAGGGCGGTGACACGCTGAGGTGCTCTAGAAGCTGTGCGGGGACATGAGGAGTGGCACCGTGACTGTGGGAGGGCAGGCACAGGGGGACACCCGAGCTCAGAACGCAGAGGAGCTGTACACAGCAGCCCGTGTCACACCTCAGTGACATCCAGAGGCAGGTGGAATGTGAAGCTTGTTCCTGTGCTGGGAGGCTGAGCTCTGGCTGATCTCCTTGCCAGGGACCAGCCTCTCCCCACAGTGATGGCAGCACAGCCATACTGCCTTCCTTGTCATGGCTTGACTGCTGGAGAAACCTCGTTGTTTTCCAGGAATGCTCTAAATTAATATGTCTTACGTGAACCTTGGTCAAGACTGCAGCCATGTTCCGTGTTGCAGGTACAAAGGTTGCTTTTATTTCTCCAGGGACTTGCAGCCAAGCATGCTCCTGGGACAGCTGGGTCTGAGCTGCCCCTTCCAGGGTCTGAAATTGAGTCTGAGCTGTGTGCAGGTCATTCATTTTACAGACATTAATGAGCCAAGACCCGGGAACAGTCTTCTAAATGAGCAGCATCTGCTGCTTTTTTGTTGAGTAGTTTTAACGACTTTCTTTTCACCTTTCAGACCTGTCTTGAAGGCAGCAGTGGGGTGGGACACTACTGCTTTCTTGTGGTGCCTCAAACAGTTTAGAGTGAAAAAAGCAAACTCCAAGTTAATTGCAGCCACTGCTGTGATGTGAAGCAGCACTGCTGGATGTCCTGCATGCCACAGAGGATCTGTTAGTGGCCCATGTGGCACCCATTGCTTCAGCTCTGGTACTGCCACCTCCTGCAGATGTTGAGTCATCCTGGGTGACCTGCAGCTCAGTCCTTGTCCCTGTGCTGGCTGGGTGCTTTTGTCTGCCTGGGTTCTGCTATGTGCACCCTGTCCCTGGTTTGTCTGTGTTTTGTGTCAGCACCAAATCCTGGAGCCCCTTTGCTCTTGGGTGTTTCCTGTTGATTCAAAGAGGGTCAGAACCAAGCAGTGTCCCCCCTTTTCTCTTGGTACTAATAAGAACAAACCCTTTCAGTATTTTTTCCCCGTTAACACCTTGAAATTGGAATTTGTTTCTGCCTCTCAAAGAGCTGACCTGCTGAATTCCTTTCTCCTTAAGCACAGGCAGTAAAGCCTGCAGGCCCACAGGATGCATCAGGGGAGTTGCAGATTAATACAGCATTACACATTCCTTCTCTTGCCCCTGGAGTAAGCTGGCTCTACAGCCAGGCATTGGAAAATGGTCAGCAGGGAACAAGTGAGCTGGAGGCAGGCTGAGACTGTGCTTGGAGTTGAGCTGTCAGCTGCAGCAGATGGGCCCCAGCCAACCTGCAGTGGGCCCCGAGAGTGGGCTGGAGATGTCTGCTCTAGTGCCTCAGGAGGGATGGGAGGGCTTGCAGTTTTGGGGGAGCTGTGGCTCCACAGAACAGCAGTTTTCCTGGGGCACAGAGCTGTGCAGGAGCTGGCTGGACCCCCAAGCATTTCTATTCCTGACTGTAGTGTGATGTGGTGATTCAGAGCTGAGGACAATTTTTCTTCCCACTGACAGGGACGGTGTCTCCTGCAGTCCTGTCATGCTGTGAAAGGGCTGCAGGAGGCAGGACTGGAGTATGGGTTAATTTAGATTGGATATAAGGAGGAAGTTTTTTGCAGTGAGGGTTGTAAAACACTGACACATATTACCTAGAAACGTGGGAATGTTTCCCCATCCTTGGAAACATTCATGGTCGTGTTTGGTGGGACTCTGACCAACCTGATCAAGTTAGGGCAGGGGGATTGTGCATAAGTGGAGCTGCTGTCTGTAGAAGGGGCTCCCAGCTCCAGCCCACAGGATGGCTGTTGCCTCTGCGCTCTGGTGCAGCAGGGCAGGGGTCTCTGCCACCTTGGGTGTGTTACAGCCTGTCCAGGGGCTTCTGGAGCACAGCTGGAACAAAGCCTGTATTTGCACCAGGGAACAATGAGTCTTATTTTCCATTTTTGTTTGCTTTTTTCCCCTGTTTTAATTGGTTGCCTGGAAAGCTCATGGAGTGGATGCAGTGGTGGCTTTCATGTTTGGCTGGCTGGTGTAGGCTTGGCCAGCCTCCTCATGTGCACTTTGGCTGCTGAGGCAGATTGAAGTGCTTGGCATGGCAGGTACCCCCTGCTTGTTCCTGACAGTGGTCCCCAGCACCGTGATGAACTCCTGGCTCTGCAGCAGATGGAGGGCTGGGCCTGCATCACCTTCCTATGACCACCCTCTCTCCCTTGTCATGAGCTCATTAAATGTGCAGCCTGGAAAGGAACATTCTGACTGCTGATTTTAAAAATAAAGTGTTAGGGATGTCATCATATCTCCAAAGGCTGGCTTCTGCCTGTGTCACTCTGAGTGAGATGGTGATAAGGGTAGTTGCATGTTAGGGTTCTGGAAGAAGAGGTCACACCTCAGTGACATCCAGGTTTACCGGGATGGTGATGGACAGCTCTCAGAGGAACAGAGAGTGTGGGACTCTGAAGGTGCATGTTGGTGCTGTGATGTCTGACTTGTGATTTGCACATAGGAGCAAGTAGAAGGCCAGTTGCTGTGCATGTGTGATTAATAAAGTCATGGTGCATGTCCCCAGGAATTAGCATTTGGCACAGAAGAGATTTGGGGGTGGCGACAGGGAAAGAACAAGCCACAGAAAACAAATGTCTGGCCTGAATCCCTGTGGGGCATCTGTGGCTGAGGAGACACGACACCGTGGTCATGGCTGTGCCTCCCTGGCCAGCTGTGCTGGCTCTGCACCCCTCTTTCTGGGACACCTCTCTGCTTTTTGGTCCAGCAATGCTGTGGGTTTGCTGGCCTGGCTGAGGGCTGGAAGGCCATGAGTGCTGTGTTTACATGCAGGGATTGGCAGATGTTTTGCTGCAGTGTTGTCCCTGAGAATAACTCCCTTGTGTGGGAAGAGCCCTCAGTCTTGCTGGACCAGGAACAAGCAACATCTCCCAGCTCAATAAATTAATCTGCCAGTAGCTCAAGTCTACGTCTGTGCTGCTGGGTGGTCTGCTCCAACTGCAGATGGGAACCTGGAAACAGAATCTTATTCTCTGGGTGAAGTGAGCTTTCTTCCCAGGACAGATCCCAGTGAAATCCCCTGGGCTGGCGTTTCCCAAGAGGCAGAGTCGGCCAGCGACTGACAAGCAGAGGTGGCTCTGCTCTGCTGGAGCCATGAGGCTGCCCTGGGCTCCAACAAAAGAGAGGATGACCACTCTTGGTGGTGGCACCATCCACAAGAGCTGTGCTGGTCCATCCCCACCCAGGGCTGCTCTGGGGCAGGGCAGGAGGGAGGGTAGCAAGAGGCTTCCTGAGCACTGCCTGGGCAGTCTGTGGCATGGGCCCCAGTACTGAGGGGAACCCTCAACTGGGCTGTCCCATCCTGACCCCCCCTTGCCTGGCACCAGGGTAGCACCTTGGCACTTGAGCCATCTCTGGGCAGCATCTTCCTGCTGTGCTGGGCTTTGGGCATTGTGTGCCTGCCTTGGCATGCCATGAGGAGGGAGTGTCAGCAGGCTATGGGCCATGCCCCTTGGCAAGCGGCTCCCCTCAGCTGAGTGCCTGGCCCTGAAAACTCCTCTCTTTGCCAGTGCTGTCCTTTTGCTCTTTGCAGCTGCCTGTGCCTGGCCTTGGGGCCACTGACAGCATTGGAGTGGGGCTAGCAGAAGGCTGCCTATGGCCAGTGCTGCCCTGTAAGCCAGTGCATGGTTCCTTACACCCAGTAGGGTGTTGTCCCACACTCCTGGGAGCCCGGTGCAGGGTACATGGGCATGGATCCCCCTCGAGGGTGACAGTCTGACAGCATGGGCAGTTTGGCTCTGTGGTGCTACTTCTGCTGGCTTCTTGCCACCTCTCAACTGTCTTCACTTCTTTTCTCTTGCCAGGAACGACTGTGTGTCCCCCTTGTGACAATGAGATGAAGTCAGAGGCCATTGTGGAGCACCTGTGTGCCAGCGAGTTTGGTAAGAAGGGGCACTCTAGGCACGGGGAGGCTTCCCAGTTGGGCCCGGGGCAGCGTGACTCCTGTGTGGCTAGACTGGGACTGCCACGCTTCCCTGCCCGTGGTGGTGCTGGTGTGTCCTGCAGTCTGTCCCCAAGGCCAGGCACGTGTGCCTCTAGGTGTCAGTGTGGGAATGTGGAGGTGGGCCTTGTGAAAGAATGCAAAGCTACTTGAAAGCTTTGTCCTAAATGAGTGAGTGAATCAGACAATCGGAGGTAAACTGAACTTCATTTAGAAAAAAAAGATTGTCACAAGGAAATATATTAGCTTTCTCAGATCAAACCCAGAATTAACTGGTTTTGACATCCTTGCTGGTGTATGTAGCTTTCCCGGAAGATTATTAAAGGCATATTGAACAAGGTGTGCATTCCTGGGGGATTAGCACTTGAATGTGCCCTGTACCAGAGCGTGCTTATGCAAACCCAAACCTGCTCTGCATGCTGGTGTGTTACCCTTCTGCTGGAAATGAATTCTCCACTCTCCTGTAGATTTGGTATGCCAGAAGTCCTAAGTTCAGCGCAGGCTTTTTCTAACAGGGAAAAGCATCAACAGGAACGCCCATGTAATAGTTTCCCAGGAATGTGCATACTTCTGGCTTGGCTGGGGAATGGAAGCAGACATTCAGTGCATGGCCTGGCTGGGGAGTGGGAGGTGCTGAGCCCTTGGAGTTGGGGTGCTCTGGGCAGGCCGTGGGAGCTGAATCAGAGCTGCCCCTGCTCATTGCACACACAGGGAGAGATGGTGGGGAGGAGGAAACAGCCTCTGGGATCAGCACACCTGGTTTGGATAGGAGCTCCCTGCCTGGGCTTGCAGTGATGCAGAGGCATTGCCCCAGTCCTGGGGCTGGGAGACCTTCATCCCAGAGGAGGGAGGGCCAGTGGCAGCACAGGATCTGGTGCTGCTGGGTCACTGCATTACCTGTCCCCTTGCCAGAGGTGTGCAAGGAGTGAGCCAAGAGGGTGTCCTGCTGGGAAGGGAAAGACAAACTTAACTGCATGCTTGTCATCAACTTCTGCTGCTAAATATCCTCCCGTGCTCTGGGGCAGTTATTCAACAGGGAGCAGAGGCCAAACCAGAGGAATTCCCTGCCTCAGCAGAGCAGCTTGGGACAGTGACTTGCCCACAGTGTTAAGCTGTTGTTGGGAAAGATGGTGGTGACAGTGTCCAAAAGATGGAATTATTTCTTGGCAGATGTGGCCCATCTGTAGCCAGCTGGGGAGCAGGAGCACTGCACATTGCATCCTAGCAGGAGGGCTAGGATGCAATGCAGGCCCTACCTGTGCCCTGGGAGGGAAGGCAATGCAGGGGTGAGAAGGATGTCTCAGCAGAGGGAGTGGCTAGTGGAGGAGTCATCAGCTTCAGGAAGTTTTTCCAAAGCACAGTGCATGGCCCTTGGATCTTTGTTTAGTCTTGGGGAGTGATTTCTCAAGTCGTGGGGTGATTTCTCAAGGAAAGCTGTTTATCTGGCACTATTGTAAACTCCCAAACCTTCAGACTGAGGTTTCTCATGCATGTCCACCAAGGTAAACACCGGCAGCTGACAGGTTACAGATCCCTCATCAAAGCCAGACGTGTACAATAAATGTTTAAACTAACATGTGCTGCATGGGGCAGCTGTTGGTAGGTCTTGCACTGATTCCCACTGTGTCATTTCTGCAGGTTTCTCTTACATCCCAGCAGCTTGTTACAGAAAAGAGGTGAGGACCACTTTGGCCACCACAGATGTGTGGCTGTGCCAGTGTAGGAAGTGGCTGTGTAGCAGCCCTGGTGTCAGTTGAGAGTGCAGTGCAGGAAGAGAGCTGTGAACACAAACTGTAAAGACAAGGCAGGAGAGGACCTTGCACAAGATGCTGGGGGTCAGAGGGGTGCCAGGAGACTGCCAGCCTCATGGTCCAGCAGAACTCTGGGTTTGCATTTGTTTGAGCAAGGATGAATGTGGATTCTAGGGTGCTGCTTTGAGGCAGCTTGGCTGCTCCTCTGAGAATAAGACAGCTTTGGGGTGGCAGAACCCTGGCCTGAGCACAGAGCAGCACAGGGGGCTGGATCAGGTACGTGGGGGTAACTGTGCTGCAGATTTTAGTGCAGTGCTGGTGTGCTGAGGCAGCAGTGGAAGCAAGAGGAAGCCTGAGATCAGCCTCCAGTGCCCCCACAGCCGCCTCCCCCAGCTGCCCTGGGCTGCAGCCAGCACTTGTTTCTTACTCCAGGAGTTCATTCCACGCTCTGTTTCTCTTAGTGATTTTATTTATTGTTTCTGCCCTTTCTCTGGGGTCTGAGGGGATCCTGCTGAACGGGCTCTGTGGCACTGGGGACTGCAGAACAATCAATACATGCTGTTTATTTTTCCTCTGTGACTGACAGGTCCTTGCCTGCAGCCTTCTCCTATTACAGCCCTAATGTGTCTTCTGGCAGGTTTCTTCCTTCTCAGTGATTTCTAAAGGAAGGAAAAATGAGGCTGAAGGAACAGTGGAGCTTTCCCTTCTCTCACGTTCCCTTTCCTGCACATGAGGTGCTGGAGTGGGGCCCCAGCATCCAGTCCTGTGCTGAGAAAGAGGGGTGGAGGTGCTGGTGTGGAACAGGAATGGTGTGTGGTAGTGGCTTGTGAACAGAGCACAGGGGCTCCTGCTCTCAGCTGGTGACTACCCTGCTGCAGTGCTGTCTTGGGGAAGGTTGGAATGTGTGTGTCCCACGAAGGTAAATGGTTGGAAGGGCTTGTGGGTGGCATGTTGATCCTGCAGCCCTCTTGGGCCACTGTGGCATGCAGAGTGGCAGGGGCTGGTGCTGCCTCCAGGGGCACAGCTGATGCTGAAGCAGCCTGTGGTCACAGAGGAGCTGCTGGGCTGGAAAGGTGGCACATGCTCCTGCTGTGGGTAACTCTCCTGGGGTCAGCTCCTGCCTGGCAGCCACAGCTGAAGGTCAAGCGTGTCCTGGGATCTCAGGGGCAATTCTGGCCCTTCTCCTGCTTGCTGCTGAGACAGATTTGGTGCAGCATGGCGGGAGTGGAAAGGCCAAGGTTCCCAGTGAGGAAGCTGTTTGCTTTGGCAGCTCAGCTGGGTCCTGGAGCCAAGACTCAAAGCATCCTGCTCGAGCCTTGTGCCTGCTGTGGGGGCATTCCCAGGGCTGGGGACACACCAGGCAAGCTGCTGCAGCACCATGGTCTCCCCACCAAAGGCCATGTTCTAGGAAAGCCAGAATTCACAGAATCACCAGGTTGGAAGAGACCTTCAAGATCATTGAGTCCAACCCAGCCCCAACACCTCAACTAAACCCTGGTACCCAGTGCCACATCCAGGCTTTGGTTAAACACACCCAGGGATGGTGACTCCAGCACCTCCCCCACCAGAACATTCCAGAACTTTATCACTCTTTCTAACATCCAACCCATATTTCCCTTGATGCAGCTTGAGGGTGTGTCCTCAGGTCTTCTCAGTTGCTGTCTGGAGAAAGAGAACAACCCCCAGCTGAGCATAGGCACCTTTCAGGGATTGTGGAGAGTGCTGAGGTCACCCCTGAGTCTCCTTTTCTCCAGGCTGAACACCCCCAGCTCCCTCAGTGGTTCAGAAGCTGGAGGCTGCCTCCCACTGCGTGGTGGTGAGCTCCTAGAGTGGGATGAGCACTGGAGTGAATGTTCCCTCAGGCACCATTTTTCTGGTGTGAGTGGGACATGCCAAAGCTGGCCTGCCACTATGGAACACAGCTTTCATACCTGGGAACCTCACCTGGGATGTGGGTTGGAACTTAGGGAATGTGGCCCAATTAAGTGAACAAGGGGAATTTGGGGAGCTAGGTTGCTGCAGAGGAATGAGGGCTGAGCAGAGATCATCATGCTTGTGTGACTGCTCAGCCTGCAGCACCAAAGGCAGATGAAGCTTGGTGGTCCATGAGCCAGGCTGTGTTTACCTGGGCAGCACCATGGGCTCTTGCTGATTATGAGGACATTGCTGCTGGGAAGAGCAGAGCCTGACACAAACTATTTGCACCCCTGGTCAGCCTCCTCCTTCATCCCCATCTTGGCTCTGTGTGCTGCTCTGCACGAGCAAGGTTTGGATGAGGTTTTGGTTTACATCTGGATTTATGGTTCCCCTGGGCAGCTCCCATGAACCTGCATTGCTGGCTCACAAACTGCTGTGTGCAGGGAAGGGAGCAGCTGTGAGCTCCCACAGCACAGGATTACCAGGCCTTCTTTGTTTTCCATGGTCTGTGATACTTGGAGTAGATCAGCACCTCCACTAGCTGGCAGATCCTTTTCTTCCTCTAGCAAAAAGGATCAAACTTTGCAGTGATCTCAGCAAAGCAGTTTGCAAACAAGCCGTTTTGCCAAAGTTTCTTACTGTGCTGTTGTAATGGTGTTTTAGCATCCCTCCTGCCCTGGCCACCTCTGTGCTTAGTGCAAGGGCTCCAGTCAGCATGAATAAAGGAAATGAGGCTGACATTGAGGGGTGGTGCTGCTACTGCTGCCCAGTTGATGTCATGGAGCTTAGAGCTGCTTGAAAACTACTTACTTCATTTTCCAGATTTGTTGCAAACTGATCTGGTTCAGCATCTTTAGCTCCTTAAAGCTGGAGTCTCTTTAGCTCCTGAATTTGGAAAACAGATGGAATGAAAATTTCACTTAGCTTTCCAGTCTTAGATTAATTTCTTATACAATAGCAGTGTAACATGACAGGGCTCTTGGCAAGCCTAGGGGATGTTTTTGGCACAGGGGCAGACAAACACCATTGCTCCTTTGCCAGGGGAGTGGCTGGGAGCACGAGGGTGATACTGAGTCTCTGCTGCCTGCTCAGGATTGTCATTGTGCTGTCCTGCTGCCATCTGCATCTGGAGCAGTGAGCAGTGCTCCTGTCCAGGAAGCAGCATGTGCTCACTGCTACATGTTCCAGCAGAGCAGGACTTCAAGGAATGATGCTGTGAGGACCCATCTCCCTGCCAGAGCCAGAGGTTCTTGTGGACTGCCTGCAACAGCCCTGAGACTCTAATGAGAAGGGACAGCAACCAACCAATCACCTCTCTGAGCACTAGTTATCTGCAGCTCTGAAGTAAACTCCCAAATGATGAAAATATGTTAGCAATTTTTGTCCATATGTGCTTTTCCCCAAAAATGAGGCAGAGCCAAATGGCACAGAAATGATGTTTTAATGTACAACACATTTTCATCATTTTTCCCATGTATGCAAAATTCCTCTTCATGGTTGTGGCAAAAACCCACTTTTTTTCTTTTTTTTTGGGGTGGGGGGCATTGTGATTAACTCAGGAAAATGCTGAACCCAAAGAGGGGAGAGTATTTTCCATGGAAGTTGTATCAGACCAACTTCCCTTCTCCTGGGGAAGGTGCAGGCACATGACTGCATCCCAGGGTCTCCACAGCTCTGATGCAGAGACATCCAGTGCTTGGAAACTTGTTTCACAGGCACCTGAGGGCTGATGTGACTGCAAACAAATGCTTGAGAAGCCAAATTGACCTTTTAAATGATCCTTTCAAGAGTCTCTCCATGCCTCTAGAGCAGGGAAGTCACCTAATTTACTCAGCTAACATTTGTGCTTGGCAGCTGAACAAGTCCCCTGTCAAATGGAAAGTGCTGGGTGCTTTGCTGCAGGAAGGGGAACAAAGATGTCAGTGTTTTACCTTGGTGCTCTCCTGGCCATGGGGCAGCTCCACCTCTGGTGCAAGGCTGTGAGTGTCATACTGTGCCAAGTCATGGCCAGGGTGATGCCATGGAGCAGGAGGATTCAGGAGCAGAGTAAGGAGAAGGGGAATGCAGGAGTATTGCTGTGGTCCATGTGTTGACAGAGGACTCTTGCAATAATTTCAGAAGGCTAAATATAATTTATTAACATGACTCCATAATTCAAAGAATTGGGCTATTATCTGCCCAGTCCTGAGCAGAGAGGCTCCTGCTTCCAGCTCTGTCCAAGGAATGCCAGAATAGCTCACACAATCAGAGATAACAACTTTTCACCTCATAGGTTGAAAGGAAGAAAACCTCCATCCCCTATATCAGGAGACAGGCAGAGAAGCCTCTCTGTCCTTGAAACACAGCTCAGAGATTTGTTTATAGAAGCTTGTACAGAGTAAGAAGACAGTAAAAAGATGCTTTCCCATGGGAAGAATTTTTCTGCAGGTCTGCATGCAGAGAAACTTATAATATGTTCACACAACACAGGAGTGGAGCAGGGCACTGCTGCCCCCTCAGCCTCACTGAGCAGAGGCTTTGTGCTGGTGAAGGCTGCTTAGGAGTTTTGTTTTTCCCCTCTCCCATCTTGTTTTGCAGCTCTTAAGATGACCATAAAGGAAGTGAAGAAGGAGAATGGGGACAAGATGATCATTCCACGGAAGAGGAAGGCACTGAAGCTGGGGCCCATCCGGAAGAAGAACCTGAAGAAGCTGGTGCTGTTCCTAAAAAATGGGGCAGACTGTCCCTGCCATCAGCTGGACAACCTCAGCCACTACTTCCTCATCATGGGCCGCCAGGTGAAGACCCAGTACCTGTTGACAGCCATCTACAAGTGGGACAAGAAGAACAAAGAGTTCAAGAAGTTTATGAAGAAGATGAAATCACCCGACTGCCCGACGTTCCCGTCCGTTTTCAAGTGACCTGCTGGGTGGCAGGAGAGCCTCTCCCTGGACCTGCTGCTCCTCTGCAGCAGGGATCCTGGAGCCAAGCCCTCCTGCTCCTCCACCCTGCTCCTCAGAGCTCCCTCACTGATCTGAGCCCTCCCACATCCCCGCTGTGGCGTTGGCCTGATCGCCTGGGCACGCCATGCATGTGCACCAAGCTGAGGTCACACACCATTTATGTCTGCATTGTCTAAAGACCTGTTACTGTACAGACATGTACAACCATTGAGATAGCAGCTGTCAGGTAAAGAGGGCAAGCAGAAGGGTGTGAGGTGATGTCAAGAGCTTGCATGCTTGCAGAAAGGACCCTCGTGACCATGTCACTCCTGTCTTCATGGCTGCAGGATTGCCCTGAATTCCTGGATGAACCAGAGCTGGCTGATCAGACAGAGATCCCATCTTCATGATCAAAGTTAATAAATGAGTAGTGGAGAACCCATTACAACCTCTGATAAGAATTACTAATAGCTAATTGCCCTCACTGTAAAAATATCCCATTATAGTCTTAACCTGCTTAGTTTAAGCCTTAACCCTGGTTCCTTGTGGTGCCTTGATGGGCTGGAGCCCTCCCTCACCAGCATCTCTTGTAATGTCTCCCTGGGTGCCTGCCTTGGCATCTGCTGTGCCAGCTGAGCCCCTTTTGCCCAGTGCTGTGCTGCACCCAGGTCACCTTTGAGTCTCTGTGCTGTGCCCGGTGTGTTGGTGCACTGGCACGGGGGCAGAGGGGGCTCTCTGCCTACCCCTGTGCCTTTGGCCTTGTGCAGGCCCCTGTCCCCAGCAGTGTCCAGCTGAGATCCCCTGCCCTGGCCTGGCAGTTCCCATGCACAGCTGGCCTGAGCTGCTGGTGCCCAGACCTGTCATTCCATTTTAAGCCTGTGCCAAGGGTCAGTTGCTGGCCTGCCTGGGGCTTTGGCTGGGGGGAGCTCATGGCCAGCTCTCTCACTTTACCAGGGATGTTTTTGTAGTTCCTTTAGGCTGCTGGCAAAGTACCAGAGTGCAGAAGGCCAAGGACTTGTCCCTGCAGAGCACTCTGCAGGGAATGTATGGTCTCTGTCTTCCCCTCTATGCTGTGGGACCCATCAGTCTGGGGTTTTGTCTCTTTGATCTATGACAACTTGGCTCTCAATCATTATGTCTTTTTTGCCCTAATTGAAATGTCATGTTTGTATGATTTCAAATAGTTTATGAAAGACAAAGAATATCTTACCCAAATGATTACATTTATCGAGCAAGCTGAAATTCATTATTCTGTTAATTGGACTAGTTCTCTTTTTCACAGACCCATACCACTCCGTATTCATTATCCTTCCTCCTTCCATTTAGTATTCTCATCCATCACCAATACTCCAAGAGAATGAATATCTGATGTCTGAGATAATCCTGTTGTATCACAGTTAAGTGAAATAACAAATCCTCATTTTTGAGGTTTGACTCAAACCCCTTAAAACTGATAAATTAATTATTCCTTAGCTTGGGAATGGTGCTTATTCCCCACATGGGAACAGAGCCACGGACTTGGTTGTAGAAAAATTCCATTAACAAGCCAAGTACCGTGAGAAATGATGTTTCACAGCTAACAGAGAGATGGATTTAGGATATGAACTTTGTAGAATCCCCCTAGGTTGTCTTAGACCACCATTTGTAGTAGTGTTGTTTCTTTATTGCAAAATTAATCATTGTAGATAATGTGCTTTATTAGTGAAGTAAAGAAATAAATAAACCATGGGCTTTAACATCACAGATTGATGAGGTGAAATGATGGAGAGGGCTGACAAATGCAGCTGTGTGGGGAATGGAGTCAGGACACGATGAGCTGAAGGTGTGATTATCTGTGAGTGCCCCTAAAAGCCCCACTGGGATGGGGCAGGGACCCTCTGTCCCTGCTGCCTCACCTTCCTGAGCACAGCAGAGGGCTGGCTGTGGCAGAGAGAATGCTGCTGCTAAAATTGCCCAATTAATCCATTAAATATGATTCCCCCAACCCCCCTTTTTAGAAGGAGATGCTGTTTCCTAACCCTTTTGGGGCTGGCTGTGGGTGTGCTGGGGGAGCCTAGAGGCATTGCAGCAGGCTGTCCAGGGGAGTGGTGGAGTCACCATCCCTGCAATGCTCTGCCAGAAATGACTAGATGTGGCACCTTGGTTTAGTTGACATGGTGGTGTTCAGCCAAGGGTTGGACTCCATGATCTTGGAGGTCTTTCCCAACCTTACTGATGCCATGATTCTGTGATGGCATGCCCACTGGCAGGTTGCAGGGAGAGCAGGTGCCCTTCCTGGGAAGCTCCTGCTGCTTCAGCCAGCCCTGGCTGCAGCTCACAGGTGGTTTTAATCAAAGTGATTTTTTACCCTCCTGTTGGGTGAGGAGCTGCTGAGAATGTGCTGCAGCCCCAGCTGGGTCCTTAGTGCAGGGGAAGGTTTGAGAGCTGGGGGTGAGCAACAAGTTTTCCTGCAATGCTTTTGGCTGCAGCAGTGTTGTCACCACAAGACCAGGTAAGGTCAGTGCTCTGGAGCTGCTGCTTGG
>VXAX01001247.1:45981-96036 GCA_013399835.1 Leptocoma aspasia | reverse complement strand
TCAGGATTGCCATAATAACTAGTTAACCCTCCCCAATGCCCCAGCTTCCCCAGCTTCCCGGCCATCCCGCAGGAACAAAAGGAAAGGAAAAGGAGACATATCTATAAAACTTCTCTTACATAATATTTACCCTCTAATTGTGAGAGTCAACTATTCAATACTCATTTACCACAGTGTGGAGGGAGAGCACTGGGACGTGGAGGTGAGGGGGGCAGGCACCAGGGTTTCAGCCCAGGCTGTGCTGAGTCAGGGGGAATGTGTTCCTGCTGGGGCTGGACCCGGGTCAAGGTCCCTGTTTTGCTAAGCATCCTAATGCAAGTGAGTCCCTCCCCTCTGCATCTGACTCCAGCTTCTCTATCTCGAGTGTAGTCTCTGCAAAACGTGCACAGGTCTGTTTTAAGCCTTATTTCAGGAGGTTTCTGGGCACTCCCCACTGCTAAGGGTTGAGCTGTGCCCACCTGGCCACGCTGGAGTGAGTGACAGAGCCCTGTCCTTGAAGTGTGCAGGACACAGAGTTGATACCCTGAGGCATAAAATGTGATAGCTCTCCCTTGAGTTCCTACAAACTGTATTAAAACAGTCACAATATATCAATCTCTTTTTTTAAAACGTATTTTTATTCAAATCACCACATGTTTGCAGTTAAACCCGGCTACACAATGTAGTGTGAATAACTAGAAAAATTCACATGCTTAATGGGATACTTGTATTTGTAGGGAAGGAATGATGCTACTCACAGAATTGCAGTGTGGCTCCCTCTAAACTTGGCAGTGGCCTTCCCTCATGGCCCCTGAGGCACTTTGGGGCATGGAGGGCTTGTCTCTGCTGCACGCCCAGATCTGTCCTTCGCTCTCTGATTCTGTGTGCCTGTAATTTCTGTTGCTTGCCTTTTGTTCCCACTTCAAACAGGCAGTAGGTCAAAAAGTCACCAGCTGGATTTTAGTGCCATGATAAGCTTGGGTCTCCTGCTTCTGCTCCCCACACCAGGTGGGTGCTGTGGTGCAGGTAGGGGCTGCAGAAGCACCTGCTGGTGTTCTACCTGGAGGATATTGCCTGTTTCTCCTGGCTTCCCTCTGCCACAGAGCATTGCTTCTCCTGATGTGTTCATCAGACTGTTTTCTTGCTTGGTTCTGTTTGTATAATTGGTGCCTTGATGATTAGGTGAGGAGATGGGAACATCTGGCAGCTTTCCCCCTAGCCCAGAGCTTATGAGTCTTGGGAATTCAGTGAGGCATCCCTGGCAGTTTCCTCCCCACAGTGGCATGAAAGCTGAAAGGCTCTTTTCAAAAACACCATCTCCATCCATTGAGAGAGCATTGTTGTTGTGTGACTGTACCTTTCTTAGTCCTGGCAAACACAGAATCCCAGAATGGTTTGGGTTAGAAAAGACCTTAAAGATCATCTTGTTGCAATTCCCTGCCATGGACAAGGGCACCTTCCACTAGCCCAGATTTCTCCAAGGCCTGTCCATCCTGGCCCTTTGGGCGCTTCTATCAAGAAGTCAACCCTAAGAGCAGCTTGCCTGCTTACACTGGGGGACATGGTGTGAAGTGAGGCATTTGGGGTGCTGAGGTTGAGCTTCATCTGCTCTGGGGCTCTGTCTGCCCCCTGTTGTTCTCCACAACCTCTCCTCTCTGTGCTGCCACATGCAGCAGCCACGTGCAGGATCTCTCCTGCTCCCCAGCTCATGCCACACACAATCTTGTTCTGATTTTCAAGGCTCCAATAAAGCGTGTCAAAATGCATCAAAGGCTCAGTGCAGAAGTGAAGCAAATTGACTCTGTAGAGGATTTAGGGAATGGAGGGAGTTGGGATAAACCCCAAACCAAACAAGAACTGCAGGGAAGGTAAAGCATGGCAGAGACAGCAGATGTGCAGCACAGCTGGAGGGACGTGGAACATCTTTGATTTGGCAGGAGAATGGGAAAAACTGAAAATAGCTCACACATCCTCTGGAGATGTGGCTCGTAGGGAGCTCTTTGTGGGTAGGGACACACTACCACGACCTCTGGGACACAGGATTATCTGGGCTCTGTAACATTGTCCTGCTCCACCTCTCTGGGACTATGGAGGGACAGCAAGGAAATTCAGGTGCTGGTACGGGCTGAGGCTGCAGATCCCATGGCTGGGAATTTGGGCACTTGCACCAGCTCAAGGTGGGCTGCAGAGTCCTGTCATCACCATGGGATGGGTTGTCCTGTGCTGTCCTGTCTGTGGCTGCCAGGGAGAGCCAGCAGCACAGAGTTGCCCCGGGCTGCCCCATCCCAGCCCTTTTCCTGGCTGCTGTGGCCTCCAGCACCCAGACTGTCTCCAGGCAATAAAAGCAGGAGGAGAATTGCACTCATGGAACAGGCTCAGCCATTGTCTTGGCGTGCTGGGAGATCAGGCACTTCAAAAGGCAGTTTTGCATTTCTTCAGATGCCTCGATGTAAGTGCAGTGACAGAGTTGCTCAAAGCACATTAATTATTAGTAAAGGCTTTTTTTCTTTTTATTGCAAGACAAATTAAACAACAGACGAAAACAGGAGGTGTTACACGAGATGTTAATCCATGGGAGAGTGACAGCAGCAAAAGCCACAAATAATTCATAACATGAAAATCGGGACATTTGATTTTTGGCTTGTTTTTTGCATTTGTGCACGTGCTCAGTTGCTTCTCTTGTGCTCTGGTGTGGAGATTTTGGAGGCTGTTAATTTTGGGAAAAGTGATTATAGGCCTTCAAGAGTAAATCAGATAAGAGACCACATTTTTTTTTTCCTCTCCTCTTGACTGGAAAAAACCAAGTTGCTGAACCCTGTGTTTCCTATGGCACTCCTTGTCCTCGATTGGGCAATAGAAAAAATGAATGTGTACGGGAATTCCAGGGCACTTGCACCACTCTGGTGTGTGACAGGGACACATTTAACACGTGACTTCACCTGGAGGGATTCAGCTGGTGCAAAGCATTTCCTTAGAAAGGAATTTGGCTTTGCATATGTCTCTGATGTCAGTTGTGGGTTGCTGTCCTCTAAAATTTAGTGCAGCTTAGTTAGCACCTTTCTGGACATTGCCAAAACCTGGCGTCAGTCTGATGAAATTGATTTTTCATCGAGTTGTTAGAGCCACTGAAACTGCTGAGAAGAATGGCAACCATATGGCACAAGGTACTGCAGACAAGGTCTCTTGTGACACTCTGAGCCATTCCTGGAGATGCTGACATGTGCAGAGGCCATGGATCTGGAGCAGGGATGGGACTTGGCACTGGAGTGTGGCACAGAGGCCGTAATAAACCCCACTGAAGGACACAAAGTGATTGTCATTTTTTGTAGAGGCCCCTCATGTCCCCACCTGAGGAGGAGGACACTAGGAGTTTCAGATATTTGTACCTCAATCTGCAGACCAAGTGCTTCTGCTCAGCAATGACAGTTTGTGTGCAGGCGACCAGGTGGTGAACCCCATGTTAATTCTTCAATTCTCAGCAAGAAAAGTCTCTGAGAGTGTTCGGGGACATGTCCCACCCTGCTCAGCACCTGTGGTTGCCCTTGAGTGTCCCTCACAGCCAAGGACATGCTGGTGGCAGGGAAGGCCCTCCCTTCCCTGCTGCATTTTGACAGATGGGCTGTGAGGTGAGATCAGCTGGGAGCTGGTCAGCCCTGGAGTAGTTAGGCATGTGTGGGCAGGGAGAGAGCCACAGTGGTATTAAGTGATTAGAAATACATAAATATTAATTGCTTATGAACTGCCTTTATCACACTTGCAGGCAGAAGAAGTTAATAAATCACTGCTCGGATTAACCCACAGAAGGGTGAGGCAAAGTGTATCTGAGATGAGACAGAAATGAGGAGGGAACTTTTCTGGAGAGGAGGAAGTGCTGGTTTTAGGCTGGGTACCCAGAGCACGAAGCTGTGTCCTTTTTCAGGGTTTCATGTCTGGATTCCTCTTGCTGCAGAGGGGAGCCCTTGCAGCTGTGCAGAGAAGCCATCATCATCCAGCCTTGCTGTGGCACCTCTGCAGCAGCCCCTTGGTGGGAAACACGTTTGGTTCTTGCATCTAATGGGGTTCCAGGCAGATCCCCAGGGAAATAGCAGCCCTGGACCTGCCCTGAGCTCTGTGTGCAGGACCAGCTAGTGCCACCCTGGGGACTGTGGCAGCTTTCAGACCTGTGTGGTGGAGAGGGGCATTCATTTCACTGCATGTCCATGCATTCATTTCACTGCATGTTCATTCATTTCACTGCATGTTCATTCATTTCACCGCATGTCCATGCCTTCATTTCACTGCATGTCCATGCATTAATTTCACTGCATGTCCATGCATTTCACTGCGTGTCAATGCATTAATTTCACTGCATGCCCATGCATTAATTTCACTGCATGTCCATGCATTTCACTGCGTGTCCATGCCTTCATTTCACTGCATGTCCATGCATTAATTTCACTGCGTGTCCATGCATTAATTTCACTGTGTGTTCATGCATTTCGCTGTGTGTCGATGCATTAATTTCACTGCATGTTCATGCAGTTCACGCATTCATTTCACTGCATGTCCATGCATTTCAGTGCATTTTCATGCATTAATTTCACTGCATGTTAGCTGGACATTCTTTGGTGGCTGCTGAGGAGGGGAAGGGACTTTTTCTCCTCTGTTGCATTTCTGTGGGACCTGTAATTGTCTGTTTTTTCAAGTCAATGACTGGTGCTTGAATTTAAACTTGTTCTGGGGCTGTCTTGGTTTCAGTGGCAACTTTGCAAGGGTGATTTCTATAAATGGGTGCTGGCAGTGGATTGTTTGTGTGGAAACCTTCCTTGCTAAGGTAAATCTATTATTTCTTGTTAAAATTTAATTTTGTCTAGAGCAGTTATTGTTACCAGAGCTTTCTAATTATTTTAAGTAGCCAAGCTTACATATGCTTGAATCCTCATAGCAGTTTAGCCTAATATATTCATGCAAAAGCATGAAGGAGGTATTGCTTCCATTTGTTCTTTTGTTCTTCTTAATCCCCATCCCTCTCTGCTATGCCTTGCTGTACTTCTCATCACCATGAAAAAGCAATGCCTGGAAAAAGCAACAGTGAAACCCTCTGCCAGAATCCCAGGTGTGAGGACACCCAGGTACATTTCTGCTCCTGGACAAGGGGACCCTGCCATGCTGCAGGCTTTGGCAGTCCCGGGCTTGCTGTGCTTCCTGGGGGCACAGGTGTTGCAAGAACATATTATAAGTTTCCCTGCATGTAGGCCTGCAGAAAATTCTTCCCATGGAAAAGCATCTTTTTACTGTCTTTTACTCTGTACAAGTTTCTATAAACAAAATCTTTGAGTTGTGTTTCAAAGACATTTAGATTTCTCTGCCCTGTCTCCTGGTGATGGGAGATGGGGGTTTTCTTTCTTTCAACCTATAAGGTGAAAAGTTGTTATCTCTGATTGTGTAAGCTATTCTGGCATTCCTTGGATGGAGCTCGGAGCAGGAGCTGTGGATGCTCCAGGCTGGGCAGATAATAGCCCAAATCCTTTGTATTATGGAGTCATGTTAATAAATCATATTTAGCCTTCTGATATTATTGTCAAGAGTCCTTTGTCAACACACAGACCACAGCAATACACAGGGAGCTTTCAGGTAACCAGGATCTGCTGCTGCTCACCTGTGCATCCAGGCAAAGAGAGCTGGTCCCTGAGCTGCCCTGGGAGAGAGGGGTCCCCCCCATCCTTCCACCAGTGTTCCATGGGAGTGTGGCACTTTGGAGACAGCCCTGGCATCCGAGGAGCTGCTTGGGGAGGTCAAAGCCACCCAGTGCCAGGCTGTCCTCTGCAGAGGGGAGGATGGAGGCAGCTGGGAGCTGTGCCTCTCTGAGGTTGCTCAAGTGATGCCAGGCAGAGCAGCGTGGTTCTGCAGGATTTGGGAGCTGCTGTCACCTGTAACTGTGCTCTGGGTGCGTTATGTGAGGGTCTCCTGTTCCAGAGAGACTTCTGTTAGGTAACCTGGATATTTGCATATGAATCATGGTGCACAGCAGTCACATCAGCAGCAGAGCCACCATGTTCTCCTGGTGCTGAACCTGTGACATCGAGGGGAACACATCCCACACCTGTATCTGAACTTACTGCTTAGAGAAAATGCCTCAGATACAGTTCCTGGATAAGCCTGTTCAACTCCTGCTACTATAAAGGAGGACAGGTGATTCCATTTGAGAAAAATAGACTTGGGCTCTGTTATCAGAGCACAGAATGCTGAACTAATACTGAGAAGCTTTTGATTTACTCTGATTTTTGCAAAGAGGGTTTGTACTAGCATTGCAGGCTGCATGCAAATGAAGGTGATGCTACCTGTCTCTGGCTTGCTTGCTGGATTGAGGTTTAATGAGATTCTTTGGTTTGCTTTGTGTCAGTCTGTTGGAGTTAAGTGAGATTTCTTCCTCCCACTTTGCTTTGCCTTTGATGCAATTTTGCACCACTTCTTGTATTCCTAAAAGGGTCTTTTGGTGTCTTTGAAAGTTTCTCAATGCAACATCTCTCTGGACAGAGTAAATGAAGATTAAAACTAGGCAGACAGCAAGAGAAAACAAGCAGATGTCTTTGCAGAATCAAACAAAGAGGAAGCACAGCAGCAGAGGAGCTCTGAGATTTGTGGTTTTGTCTGGTAAACCACAACACCTGAGCAAACCTTTTCCTGGAACTCAGGGCTGGCTGGTCTCTCCAGGCTGGCAGTCTCTGGTGTCAGCTCAGCTGATGGTTTTCATAAAATATGCAGGGAGCACAATAACCATGGGATGGCAGGACACTGGGGTTGGCATCACCACCTCCAGCTCCGCTGCACAGCCCAGCAGTGAGCAGCCTTTCTCCACCTGGCTTTGTCTGCTAATGAGATCTCCTAGCCTGTTCATTTCCATGTTATTTTTCTACCCAGTCAGTGGAATGAACTCTACAAAACCTGTATTATCAGTCTTCATTATGCTCAGGTTTGTTATGATTGTGAATTAATAGATTTTATCTTGGCACTAATGAGAAGGCACCAGCCTCTCTTTTCCCTCTTACTTTGCATAGGGGTTGATTTAAAATATTCTCTCTGTGTAGCTGCTTCTGTTGCTTTCTGGCTCTGATTGGGTTCAGTCTGTTCTAAGCCTCAGCCTTCCTGATACACCCCTTGATTGTGAGTTCAGATCTGTATACCTGCAGTGGCACAAGTAGGAGGCTATGAACAGAGGAGCAATGTGTTCCTGTGAATCAGAGCACTCAGCAAGCTGGTTTTAAAGGTGCAAGTGTCCTCATAGAAAGTTCTGGGGAGCACATAAATATTTAAACAGCTGGTGGAGAACAGCACAGCCCAGTAAATCATCCAAACAGTTCTCTTCCACATCTAAATCGAGAAATACAACAGGGTGCTCTTCCAGCTTAAAACCACCTTCCTCCAGGTTGTGATGCTGTTTTCCCTCTCTATAAAAGTCTTTATAAGCTCTTATTGTTGTATAACAAATGGTCAAGCATGTTTTGAGCTGTGGGCAATCTCTGTCACAGCTGGTTCTGTGCATGGTGTTTCTCGATAGGAAAGATGATGAAGAGCAGCTGTTCAAAGGTAGCTCACTGTTGGATTTAGCCCTTTTGTGACTTAGAGATGGGGTAACTGAGAGGTGTTTTAAAAAGCTTTTATTCCATTTTCAGTCTCATATGAAGAGTGAGACAGTATAGATGTTATAACTCACACCATCACAATCAGAAGCTAACTGTTTCTTAATTACAATACACTCTAAGTGTTTTTTTGGTCTATCAGCTTTTTGCCACACTATGCTGTAGATGCCTTAAAGCATCTACACTTAGCTAAATCCATTTCCCACAGCTCACACATGGATGTCATGGCAGGACAGCCATGCTGTGGAACCTGTGCTGTGCCTGTGGCATTCAGAGGATGGGTGATTTTTGGGCACACCTGGCTTCTCCTGTCTGAGTGCAGCAGAGAAGGGGCTGTGGAACCTGTGCTGTGCCTGTGGCATTTAGAGGATGGGTGTTCTCTGGGCACACCTGGCCTCTCGTTCCTGACTCCAGCAGAGAAGGGGCCATGCTCTGGTCTCAGCAGTGCCCAGGAACTGCCCAGGGCGAGGAATGAACACTTGCCATGGGCTGTTGGTGCATAAACCTGGGGACTCCAATTGGGAGGGACTGGGGATGTGGTGGGGACAGTCTGTGTGTCACATTTACACCTGTATAACATTGGTTTTGTTCCCTCATGGTGACAAGCACTGCTCGGCCCAGGCATTGCCTTGCCCTTGGCTCTAGAGGAGCCTTGTCAGACACATCTGCCTGCTTTCTGTGACTGATTTTCTGCTTCTTGTCTCTTCTCTCTGTCACACACAGATGAAATCCTCTGACATCGACCAGGAATTGTTCACTGAAAGTTACTGCAAGGTGTGCAGTGCTCAGCTGATCTCCGAGTCCCAGCGCGTGGCCCATTATGAGGTAGGATGTTCTTGGTCTCTCACTCCACCATTGCAGTTCTGCTTGGAGGACTCAGCATCTGAAGAATTCTTTTTACTGGTGGCATCTTCCTCTGTCAGTGATGTCACTGCAGCGGTGTCTGCTGCCTGTCTGGCTTTTTCTTCTGTTTTTTGCCAAGTCAGCCTGCAATTTGATCAGGACTGAAGGAAACACAGTTAGCAAGGAGAGCAATTAAGAGTGCAGCAAAACAAGCTCAGGTTGTATTAAATGTGCTGCACTGTGGTTTGGTGAGTAGGAATCACTGATTGTGCAGAGAATAGATTAGAATTTGTGAATGTATTTAAGCACTTAAGAGGTAGCGAGCAATGAATAATTAGAAAGGATGGATTATTAGAGACATGTTAGAACAGCAATTAACAGCACTGCATATCTTCAAAACAAACTTAAATACATTCCTATTAAACAATGAGGAAATTATGGAGGGATATGATGCTGTAAAATCCTTCAGGGAATGAAACCCACTGCCTGGGTGTAGATCCTGCCACGGTGAGGGGCTCTTGGTGTTCACCCAATGGGAGAACAGAGATCCTCAGTTTCAAATGCAGAAGAGGTGCAGGGTCACTGTGGTGGCTGTGCATGAGGGACCATCCTCCCCTGGGGGCATGTGAGGTGGTCCAGCCTGTCCTGGAGGACTCCAGAAGTGATGCATGTCTGCATTATCTATATTACATAGTTTCTATATAGAAAATAAACCACTAACTCTCTACATTCATCATCTATAATATAGAGATAATACAGATATTTGGATGATATGAAATAATTTGGTTTGATTTGGTGGTCTTGGGGGTCTTCTCCAGCCTAAACAGTTCTGTGATTCTGTCTGATGAGCCAGGGGATGAGGGACTTGTGCACTCATGGGAGGTGTGTTTTGCTTCTTTTTTTGGTTACATGGAGACTCCCAGTGTCTGCAGAGTTCCAACAGATGCAGAGCTTGTGCGCAGGGACCTGGAAGATGAAGTTACCCCAAGTGTTTGCTTGACTCGAGTGTTTTGCAGTTGATATACGAGGGAGACAATTGTGTGGCCAGTGGAGAATGTGCAGGAAGCTTAAGGTACATGATCTGAGGATGCTGTGCTGCATTAATTAACAATGGGAACAAGAATGTACATTTGCTTGTAGGGCACTTTACATGTCTGGTTTGGTGAATTTCTTAGGAGCTCTTCTGTAACTGCTCCTCTGGCTGCCCTTTCTGTGCAGCAGAGATCCCTGGCAATTCTGTGAAGTTGAAGGCTGCAGTTTTAGGGACACCTTCCAGATCTTGATGCTGGGCACCAGGGATGCCAGATTTTGCCTGCAGGAGGCAGGAGCATTGCTGCAGAAAACAGGAGCAGTGCCTGGTGAGCCACAGGGTGCTCAGCCAATCTCGTCTCCTCTGTGCCTGTCACTGTAGGTATGAGCTGAATCATTAATTCATAGCAGATGTTTTTGAAATGTGGGAAAACAACACTATTTTCTGTTGTATATTTTAGTGTGAGGTGTTGTGCTCGTTTGTCATCCGCTGTGAAATCCCAGCAGACGCTGGAGACGTTCAGCACAATAATGTCATTCCCAAACCTTGCTGGTGGGTTGCATAACACAGAGCAGAGGCTTGGAGTGAGTGAGCTGTAGAGACTCGTTAGGATCCCCTCTGGTGGCCCAGAGGCTGGGAGTGCCCCTGCCCTGTGGCTGTGCCACACTTTGCTGCTCTCAACAGCGAGCAGTGTCCCTTTGGGGCATCTGTTCTAGTCACTGCTCCTGAGTGTGATGCTCATTCTCCTGGTAATCTTCTGGCACCCTGGTCCCAAGAGCCCACAGGCATGGTGAGAGGCTGTAAACCTGCCCTGGGGTTTTCTGGGGAGGTGGAGTTGGGGGGTCCATCCTGCCTGAGGCTGCCAGCCCTTGCTGCAGGCCATTAGTTAATAGCAGGAGTGTAAAATTCACTGTTTCTTTCTAATTATAAAGTAGCTGGTCACAATTTTCAAGCCTTTATTTTTTTTTCTTCTTACTTTTAGAAAGTGCTGTATAGTTAAAAACTGATTATTTTCACAGGGGAAATATCAGCTTCAGAAGACTGAATTTTCTGCAAATCCATTTTCAGGAGCCCTGGGGGTGGCCACTCTGGCTACCCATGGGCACTGAGGGCCCTTGGTGATGGTGCAGCTGGGGATGCTGGGCACCAGGGCTCTGTCTGGGTTTGTTTTGGTCAGCAGTGCCCTTATCCTTCCTGAGGGAGCCTGGAGAGAAAGGGAATTGATCCTTGCTAGCGCAGTCAAGTGAGCTCTGCAGCCCTTGTGCCAGGGACTGGAATCTTGGCTCTCTGTGCATGCAAAATAAGACATTTCTCTGTAAGAAAATAGAGGGAAGCAGCCTATGAAAGGGGGACGTTTTTATCTTGCCAAACAGGAATAGTCAGTTCCAATCTCTGCCTCATCTCCTTCTCCAAATCACCAACCAATAACTTTTCTTCTGTGCTACTTTGCCAGGAATAAAAAGTGATTGTATGTCAGTCACGCAGTATTAAGCGATATTATTTCCAAGGGCAAGTGTAGTGGAAAAATGACAAAAGGATCAGAGTGTTTGCAGCATTCTTTGCTTCCAGCTTGACACGCAGCAAATACTGCCTTTATTACGTGTGCTTCATGCAACTGTGTTTCTGGCTTTGTCTGATGTGTCTGATGCACCCTGGCTCTCCTTCCCATCCTGATGAAACTGCCAGGTCCTGCCCTCCTCCCGAGGGTTCACCCCAGGACAGAGCTGAGCCCAGTGGCTGCCTTGGGGGTATTGGCTTGCAGTGACGTTCCCAAATGAGCCCTTAACGAGCTCAGTGCAGTGCCCAGGGTCTGAGGGGCTGATGTAAGTGAGTAAGAGATCAGGCAAACCTTACTGCTTGGTGTCAGTGCCCGAAAGAGTGTGCATTTGCATATTTTAATCCTTAAAGCAAATGAATATCTTCATTTCTACCCTGAAGTATCAGAAAACTTGCAAATGAATATCTTCATTTGTCCCCTGAAGTATCAGAAAACTCTCTTCCCATTTCTGCTTCTGGAATACAGCAGCGAAGTACAGATGCCTGAGACAGTGCCTGGGTGACACTGCTGTGCCATGCCAGGTGTCCCTGAGGTACCCTGGCTCCCCTTTCCTGCTTGGGAGGAACCAAAGGAGCAGGGTGGCTCTTTGGGTGAGGAATCCATATGCTGCAGGTGATGGCTGGCTGTGCTGGGCAGGAGGTGGCCAAACACGGGGTGATGGCCAGTTCGGGAGGGTATTTCACACCTGAGGGTATTTCACACCTGAGGATATTTCACACCTCGTGTTCCACTGTCGATGCTTGCTGCAATGCCATAGAAAGTCTGTGCCCCAGAAATTAGTTTTTTCTTTCTCTGCATCTTTCCTTCCTCTGGGGCAGGAAGCCTCTTTGGCGCTGGATTCCCTCTGGATTACCTGTAATTTAACACTTCCTTCCAGCTCTGTCTTTGAGAGAGGCTGTATTAATCACTTTGGTGAGCTGCTCTGTAAATTAGAAAGCTAAAACAAAGAGAGCTAAGGTTTCTTAAGCTCTGAGTCCTCATCTCTATGTAGAAGTGTTCACAGCCATTAGGAAGATGTTACCATTTATTTTCATGTTTCCCCTTGAAAATCCTGCAGGAAACTTACCTCATATACAAAGTTGCTCTCGGATTTCACCCTGAGCTGCACATTCATCATCACATTTGCTCCTCAAGCTGCTGTAATGCTCTTCTCCATATTCTCCATAATCTTTATTGCTTCAGGTGTTCAGAGAGTGCATTGTTTTTCCATTTAAAATGAAGGAAGATGCCAGGTCTGGAAGGAAGAGCAGCCCAGGAGGGAGCCCTGCAAGTGTCGGCTCACCTTTTGGGATGAGGGAATGCTGCTTGAATGCTTGTGGTGGAGCAGCAGGGGAGGGCAGAGGCAAAGTGTATTAAAATTCAAATGCAGAAGAAGCTGGGGAGAGCAAATCAAGTGCCGTGCCCTTTGGCTCCTCTCCGGAGCTGTGCACTGTGGAATTCCTCACTCTGTCTCCGGAGTGATATCGACAGCCTCATCAAAACTCTTTGTCTGCACGGGCTGGACTGGTGCTGGGGTTAATCTGCTTCCAGTGGGGCTGTCCTTGGCTGGAAACAGCATGAAGAGATGGCTTGTCTGAAGGAATAATAAACATTGTTTACTATTGGCACATTAGTGCCTTAAGGATCAAGATGTGTGTGTGCAGAACGGCAATCCTGTGTCTGAAATATTAATGTGCTGCAAGAGCACATACTCTATTTAACAAAATAAATGCTATGCTAGAAAGCAAGGAGCTGGAACGTTATGTTTCTACTCCCGGAGCCCTGTGTGAGATGCTGCAAGCATTTCCAGGATGGAGGAGTGGAAAGGATGTGCTTTAGCTGAAAACAAAGGCTGCACAGGGCTGTGTGTCAGGTTCTGCTGATGTCAGTGATCATGGAAGGGAACGTGACATTTGCTGGCCTTGATCTCTGTCGTATGTTCTGCCACTGTTGCTGCCCACCTGCCATGTCATCTTGCTTTGGTGGCAGTGACACGTAAATCCTTCAGAGGATGAAGGAGGAGGGGACACCCTACCCACTGTTGCCATGTCCTTCCTGCTGGAATCTGCTCTGCTGTGGTGTCCACGGGTTTTGGTGGCTGCTCAGACATTACTGTTATCCTGCAGATCGTGCTGGTGTTTGACAGGAGAACCTTGGCTTGAGGAGAAAAAGCTAAAGAGAGCATATTTGCATTGCAGAAATGATGAAGGTGCTGCCCTGTTCTTGTGTGCACGTGCAGGCCTGCTGCGGATATTCCTTGGCAGTTTGTGTCGTGGTAACAGCCCCAGTTAAAATATCTTGAGGAAAAATGTGGCCACCCATTGTGTATGGGGGAGATAGGTGGGTGCCAGGGTTTTAGGGCACAAGGCTGGTGCTTCCTCTCTGCACACAGGGCAGCAGCAGCTGCTGCATCACGGTGGGCTCTGGGAACCAGTGGAGATGGGATGGGACTTTACAAGACTCTACATTACTGCTCTGTTGTCAACGTTAATGGCTGAACATTATTTTTAATGCACTCCCAGTGTCAAAATCTATTGCTAAACAGCAGCAACAGCAGAGCAGATGAAGCCCTGTGCACAGCTGCATTCCCAGGTACCTCTGCACAGAGGCCTATTGCTGTCTAAAAATAGCTGAAGTTAAAAGGTCCTTCAGAGCAGCAGTAAAACACACTGGGAAAACGGGACCCTAGGGTTGGCAGTAATGGAGAGGCATAAGGAATGTCACATTAAAGCCACATGGAATGAAAGCAAAGAAAGGTTGCACTGGCTCACCCTGGCCAGTGTCCCTGGGAGACAAGTTCCTGCAGCTCTTGCCCTTGTGCAGCATTCCTTCCTGCTCCTGCCACACCTCTTTGTTCCAGGTATTCACTCCTGCTTGCCTTCAGCATTTAAACTTGCAGGCCGTGTTTGGGTTGGGGTTCTGGGTGTTTGAAAGCAGTCAGTAGCTGCCGTGGTGTGTTGTGACAGAGCCGCCCCCGGGGCTGTCGGGCTCTCAGCAGTGACTGGCACCGTGCTGCAGCAGGGATCTGTTCCACAGGCTGGGGATGCAATGGCAGCTGCAGCACTGCTGGGGATGCAATGGCAGCTGCGGCGCTGCTGCTGCTGTGGGGCTGCTGCTGGGCAGCTCCTGTGCACAGCAGACATTGTGTTTGTGTTAACTCTTCTGTTGCCTGCTGGGATGGGAGGGCTGTACAAGCCCACCCACACCTCCAACATCACCATTTCAGCTGTGATCCATCCAACATCAGGGGCTGATCAGGACTTTTTTTTTCCTTGTGGAGAAGTTTCCATAATGTGAACGAGACAGACTCTTTTTTTCCTTAAGAGAGTTGAGAAGAAGACTATTTTATGAGTGCTGAACTAACTAAAATGTTTAGTTTTGTTCCTTTGCATTGATAGTAAGAAAAGAATAGTTTAGTAAGGGGAAGAAATGTGTTCTGAAAGGTTTGTTTTAATTTTTTCCCTTTTTCTTTTTTTTTTAGTCACTCTTAATAAACTTTCTTTATGTTTTGCTTAAAGTTTTAAGCCTACCTTTGCCTTTCTCCTAATGCTATCTCACAACAAAAAATAAGTAAACTAATAAATTTGCCAGCACTGAGCCCACCACACTCAATAGTGCATTGATTGAAAATACTCTAAATTTAGAAAATTTTAGATTAGCAAACTCAGACCACTTCAGTCCCCAACAGCAGTGTGGCCCGAGATGAGGGACAGTAGCTGCAGGTGAGCAGCAAGAATTCAGCTTGCTGTGTGGAGCACATTTTAGAAGTTCCCAGCCTGCTCATTCTGTCCCTGCATCTCCTTTCCCTTGGCATGTTTACAGAATCATGGGGTGGGTTGGGTTGGAAGAGACCTTTAAAGGTCTAGCCCAACCTCTGCCAAGAGCAGAGACACCTTCAGCTCAATCAGGTTGCTCAGGGAGGTACCTTGCCAGGAAAAATCCCATAATACCAACAGAGAAGTGAATGCATGGTTGCATTAGTGTAGATGTAAGATCCACCTGCAGAAGGAATTTGAGGGAGTGGTGTAAGAAGGGGCTACCAGTGGGTTTGGGGAGAGCAGGTGCCTGTGGTGGCCCCAGCTGTGGGGGACAGGTCTGTGGGTGGCCTGGCTGCTCCTGCCATGCTGCTGTGGCAACAGCCTCTAAGAAGATTTATTTCCTCTCCATAGGGTACCCAGCAGTGTGTTGGACAAGACATACTTTGACTACAGTCAAAACCAATATAGGAAACAGTAAAGCTAAAGATCACAGCTGAAATGGTGATTCCTGAGACAGAAAATTCATGCTCAGGATCCCCACTTGGAGTCAGCCTGGCCATCCAGGTGGAATGATCACAGATGTAAGGAAGTGGAGCTAGTGGTTGCTTGGCTGAATAGATCCTCAGTAGCTGCCTTAATGTGTAAACAAATCAATGTCCAAACCAGTAATGTGCCTCTCTTTGCTTTGGAGCAGGCAGTTTGATGGGGGTGCAAATTCAGCTGAGCACTCAGGAATTGCAGACACATATCTGTGTGCCCAGGAAGGCAAAAGCATGAGTAGACACTTTTTAAAAAATTAACTCGTGGAGGAAAAAGGGGGAGTTGATAGAAATGACCATAAATTATAAATGAGGCTTTTCAAAAATTACAAAGGGAGAAGAAGGACGTTGGCATCCAGCAGTGTCTGGAATAACAGCCGGGGAGTTCAGCTCTGCAGCGAACCACAGGGATCTTGACAATGTTTGTTGTGTGGGTAGTAGAGGCAGAAAAGGGAAGGCATTTGCTGAAAATACTTCTCCTGGCTATTTAAAAAATGCAGAGGATGTTGTTATATCATAGAGGAAGAAATAGATTGGTTCCATTCCAGTAGGCATTTGGAAGGTTGTTAGGCAGCAATTACAAATTCCAGAATGATGTCGTTTGGGTCAGCAGGTCCAGTAATTCACAAGTAGGTGCTTGAAGTGCTCTGGCCACACGCTGTGCACTGTCACTGCTGACCCTCTGTGGGTGTGGGAAAGTGGAGGAAGTTTCCAGGGGGGAAGCAAGCACAGGGCCAGGCATGGAAGTCCTGCTTGGCACAGCTCCTGGGCACAGCATGCTCTGGAAAGGGGCTGCAGGACCATGTCACTGGGTTTCTGCACAAGGATTGGAGAGCTGGGCCAGCCAAAATAACTTTCTCTCTTTTGGTGAGATTACAAGTAGGGCCAATACAGATAATAAAATCGGTATAATCATGTGACTGCGTGTTGCGTGGCAATTTAATTAAGAAACTGCCAGCACACAAAAAAATCAACACAGTGTACACTAAAAGGATTAAAACCCAACCAACGGCCTTCTGAAAAAGAATGTAATACGGACTAAGAGAAGCTGCAGCCATTTGGGCTGCCATGGTGCATTTCAAACATCTCTCACCTGTGTCTCTGCTGGTGCTTGGTGCAGCTTTGTGCTCCTCAGTGTGGGGGTCCCTGGCCTTTGGCTGGAGAAGAGGTCACAGAGAAGGAAGAGCAGGAGAGGAAAGCTAAACAGCCCAAAACCATAAAGCTGCCAGCACAGGAGGGAGCAAGGATTGATGAAGGGGTATATGGGGAATAGGGAAATGAGATTATACGCTAGCACAGCCTGAGGGAAGCTGCAGAGATAGTTGATTTGAACCTGATGACAGGAGACGGGAAGAAGTTCCTCAGAAGGAAAGTGTTTTCCACTGCTGGATCAGCTTGTGTTGTGGTGTAAAGTGGGAGCAGTTCTGGGGCTGTGCTGGGGTGCTGAGCTCATGCAGTTGGTGAGAGGACTCCTTTCCCAGACCCCTGGGCACACACAGGGAAGGGAAGAGCTGTGTGTGTCTGTGTAACCCAGTGACCCCTGGGCTATGGTACCTCAGCTGGCAGCTTCTGTGTGTGAAGGGAGATGGGTCAGTCCTCCCCAGAGCTGGTAAATCCACAGAGAAGGGATGAGAAGCCTCTCCATCAAACAGGGGGAGCAGGGTTGTGTGTCCCAAACCAGCCACAGCTCCCAGGTCCCTCCAGCTGCCTCTGCTCCTGCAGAGACCTCACTGCTGCTCCAGGCAGAGTGTGCTGCAAAACCCAATTCATGCAAAATCAAATTGCATTTCATAGCACAATTTAGCTCTGCTCTGCCCTTTTATGTTTTAGGGTTGAATTGCCAGAACTTTGCTGTCTCTGCCACGATCTTCTGTATTAGAGTAGATTTGATAGAGATAGAAATGATCCATTTATTTACTTTTATTGATGAGCTTTATAGTAGCAAATGAGCTTGCAATGCAGAACTCTGCAGCAGCTGTGTGAAAACAGACTCAGCTCCCTGCATAGTCAGGGCTGGTTTTCAAGCCTGCAGTATTAAACCAGACTTATTGCCTTTAAAAGGTGCTGTTCCCACTAGAGACGGGAAAGTGAAAATGCCTTTGGGGTAACACTTTGTTCAGCTATGAAAGAAATATTCATGGGCACAGAAACACCCTTATTGCACCCAAAATGAGGTTGTGGTGGCTGCTGGAGGTGCCTCCACAAGGCAGTGTGCTCATTCCCAAATGTGGATTTACAGATGTGGCAAGGTTTTATCTTTCCTAAAGCTTGTGCATGCGGTGAGATGGGTCAAAATGGGAGCTGGAGGTGCCCTCATCCCAGTTTATCCCAGTTTTCTGGCTCCTGTTTGTGGTTCTTCCTTTGTCCCCTCCATGTGTCTGGCACTTGCCCTCCTTGTGCCTGGAAGCTGCAGGTTTTCAGCAGGGAGAGGACAGCCCGCAGTGCTGTTTGCAAGCAGCACACTAAGAATAATCACTGTGCTCCTGCCCTGCTCCTGCTGGGTTGTTGGGATGATAAATACACATGTAAATGTAGAAAATGCCAGAGATAAAATGGATGACAAATGGGCTGTGCTCCCTCTGCTCCACAGAGGGAAGGAGATGCTCACCACATATGCGCCGAGGCCAGGGATGATTTTAAGCTCCACTTTTATGATCATAAGGTAATAAGGTTGCATAAGGAGCTGTGTGCTTTTAAATTATGCCAAACATAAGTCATTTCTTTACCTTGGCTTTCACAAATCCAAACAAATGCGCCAAGAAAGGTGAGAGGTGTTTTACAGGAGGCTGGAGCTTTGCTGTCTCTCAGCGCTGACATCTGGGCACCATTTGTGGTCCAGCTGAGTGCCACGGAGCAGAATCATAAAAATTACTCCTCTTAACGTTTCTGCAGCTTACACACGCCCAGCAAACCCCTCCCAGATTTTTTTTGCCCTCTAAAACTGAGCAGGCTGTGGCTGTGTGTGCGTGGGCATCGTGACGTGCTGGGTGAAGTCAACCGAGGGAAGAGCCTCGTGACTCTGGGGAGGATGACTCGAGGGAGGCTGACTGCTCTGCGGGGTGTCAACGCTCAGGGAAGAAATTCAGCTGAAAAAACTCTGGCCATGTCGCCTTTACAGTGTGTTTGGCTGGCCCTGGGTGGTGCAGGGCAAATTTTGGCAAGTGAAAATGCAAATTTTCAATAAACTACGCTAAGCATCACTTCAGGCAGGAGGTTGGGACTGCAGCCAAGCACCAGGAGTGGTGTTGCACCTCTGTCCTGTGCATTTCAAACATCTGTTTTGTCATTTTCTAATTACGCAGTCGCTGTCTGGGTTGCTCATCTGAGAGCTGGAGCTTTGGGTTTTCCTGCAGTTCACTCTGACCATGGAAGGTCACATTTGCTAAATGCAGCAGGAAGACAAGCTGGGGACAGATATTTGACATTATTTATCTTGACTGATTTGCTCTGTGGAAAAAATTATTGCATAGTCACATTTCTGCATGTGAATACAAATATAGCTCCCTGCAAATTTAGCTCCAAGTTTATACCACAGGAAAAAGAATGTTCCAGAACATGCTAATGATAATTTAATATTTTTAAATTGCAGCTCTGTGCTCTGAAATTATAACATTACGGTGCTGTTGTTCTCTGGGGCAGTTGGAAAGGGTGATTCAAAGGAAACATTTGCATGGTAACAGCTCCCCATGTGTCTGCTGCCCATATGCTGGGTGCAGTTATTTTGTGGCTGCAGGCTTTTCCCCCCTGCATCTGGTGGAAGACAAGACCTGATGTAAGTCAGAGTTTTCAAGGTTTACGTCTGTGCTCCTGCTGTAGAAGCTTTAAAATCTTCCTTTAAGTCTTGCCAGTCCCAAGGATTAGCTTTGGCTGCTGCTGCTGGGTCACCTGGGGATCTCCTGTCTCTTCTGACCCTCACCTGCCCGTGAGCTCCAGCTGTGGCCACAGGCAGTGTGAAACCTGCTCCTGTCTCCCTCATGGGAGATTTTTTACCCCTCTAATGTTTTATTATTCTAGAAGCATAGGAGCTGTGGATTTGGTTTGTGTGTGTGCCTCTGACACCTCAGGATGCTGTTGTGTCTCTGGCTGAAGCTCAGTAACCCCCATCTTTCAATCTGCCCCCCCATGGAAATGTTCTAGTAACAGATGCTGTCCCTCCCTGCTGTGTCTTGGAGGGCCTGCAGGCAGCAGGGCTTGGAGAGGGGCCAGGGTGGACCATTTCTTCTGCTAAGGGCAGGTTTCATCCCATGTTGCATGAACATATTAAAAGTTTCTCTGCATGCAGACCTGCAGAAAAATTCTTCCCATGGGAAAGCATCTTTTTACTGTCTTTTTACTCTGTACAAGTTTCTGTAAACAAATCTCTGAGTTGTGTTTCAAGGACATTTGGATTTCTCTGCCTGTCTCCTGATATAGGAGATGGAGGTTTTCTTCCTTTCAACCTGTGAGGTGGAAAGTTGTTATCTCTGATTGTGTGAGCTATTCTGGCATTCCTTGGACGGAGCTGGAAGCAGCAGCTTTGGATGCTCTGGACTGGGCAGATAATAGCCCAAATCCTTTGTATTATGGAGTCGTGTTAATAAATCATATTTAGCCTTCTGATATTATTGTCAAGAGTCCTTTGTTACTGCATGGACCACGGCAATAATCCCACAGCTCATTTCAGCTGGGTGCAGAGCTCTGTGAAAATCCTGAGGAGTGCAAATGCTCCTCACCTGGATCCCACCTCCAGCAGTGGATAGATATCCAAGGGGATGTGAAATCTGACTGTGGGTTGGTGGCGTGAGCACAGCAACAGAGCCTCTTGCTCCTTGTAACTTCAGTTCTCCTCCTTCTTTTGTTTTTTTTTGCATTCCAGAGTCGGAAGCATGCCAGCAAAGTCCGCCTCTACTACATGCTCCACCCCATCGACGGAGGCTGCCCGGCCAAAAAGCTCCGCTCAGAAAATGTGGGTAAAATCCAAGTCCCTGTTTATCCAGCTGCTTTGTGAATCACTGACTCTGGGCTACAACATTCTCTCTCTTACAGCCACAGATGATCAGGTGCCCGGAGGTAACGTTTAGATTAGCTGAAATGCAAAGTAACTGGAAATAATTTTCAATAAACTACGCAAGAATTATTACGTGCATCAGCAACAGTAATTGCGTTTTTGGTTATTTGGATGTTCTTTCATGGGAAAAAATATGCTGGTAGCAAATTCTCAGGGCTTGCTCCATTTCAGTGTGATGGCTGGGTCTGCTGGTGAGCAGCTGGGACAGGTGATAGGGGCAATGCCTGCAGGAGGCTCGTGCCTCCAGGTATGGGGTGATGGCCTCTCTGGGGTGCTGCTGGCAGTGGAGCAGCACTGGGGTCACTTCCAGACCCCTTCACCCAACTTCCAGCATGTGACACCACTCTCAAGGGTGAGGGTCACTGGGCAGATGGGAGGACTCACACCTGGATGGTGTCTGTGGGGTGGCAGTGGTGGGTGTGGAGCTGTGTGTGTACACCTGGTGCCAGGTACAGAGCTGCTGTAGGTACAGCTGCCATGCCCTCCTGCCAGCAGGAGATCAGGGGATGCCACTGCAGTGTCACAGCTGAAAACCCCTGGGGTGAGCAAAAGCAATGTCACCTGCCCAGGGCTCTGAGGGCTCCTTGTTCTGGGAGTTGATGTGCTTTATCCAAAGGCTCCTCACTCATGTTTGCTCTCAGTCTGCCAGTTTAAAGATTGGCCATTGGCTTCCTCAGCTGTGTTCAAATAAACAAATGAAGGTGAGGAGTTGGACCAGCTCACAGCCATTTGTCAGGCAGTAGATAGAAGGAGATTGAATTTTTAAGAGATGGCTTCATGGGGAATTATTCATTCTGCTCCTTCCCACGTTCTGGGCTGTGTGAGAGCTGCAGCAAGGTTCCCAGCACGCAGCATCCAAACCAGTTCAGTGTGACTGGGGCTGAGTGCTGTTGATATTCAGTGTGATATCTTGTAATTAAAGGGAGAAGCACGCACGTTTTGCCCAAGGAATCTGAAAGCTCGTTTGTGTAGTAATTGAAACGCTAGTGAACTTTTCTGTTGCACACAGGCCAATTGCAGATGCAATCTGCCCCTCCACAACAGGACCTTGCAGTTGATTTGATTTATTATTTGATTTTATTGAGTTATTAATGACAGTGTGGGCAGTGCAGTGGACAGGTGCATACAGATGGGGAACAGCTGTATCAAACTAATCAGCTGTAATCAAACTAAGGAGTTTGATTACATCTGACAAGGAACCACATACTGCATGGGCACCTCAGCATGGCATATGGAGGACAGAGAACCCATCAGACCTCAAATAAGTCAAAGTTGAACTATTTCCCATTGCTTTTGTGAAAGGCAATATGGAGAAGGAATGTAATTCTGTGTTTGCTGATGCTTTTGCCAAGGGCAGCCCTGGTGGGGGTGGATTAACGTGTCCTCATGTTCTAGGTGAATGCTAGGCTAGGCCAGACCTAAATGCTAAAATTATTTCTGTTATAAAAATACAGCAGGGAAAATCTGCCAACATTTACAGCTCAAAGTAGGCCTGTTGCTGATCAGATATTATACAAGCCTTTGCATTTAGAGAGAGCAGAACTATTTAGGACATCTCTAATGCTGCACAATAACATCCCTACCATGTGCAGTGCCCAATCCTAGCAGTGTCACTCAGGCCATGGCACAGTGACTTTAATGGGTATTAGAAACAATCCGTGAAAACCAATTAAATTCCTGTAGAAGTAGCTGCAGCTAAAAAGGGAATATGAGCCTTTTTTTCATCAGAACTGTTACATGGCTGAATGCCATTGGGTTTGTGTTGTGCTGACCACAGAACTAACACCTTGTCCTTCTGCCAGGTGGCAGCAGGAGGGGGAGGTGGCTGCAATGGGAATGGGAACAGCATTTGCTTCCTGACCTTTCTGTGAGGTGAAGGGAGGGGTTGGCTGCTGTTTGAGGATTGCAAAAACACTGCATTTCCAAAACACCCATTAGCCCTTTGGAGGGAGAAGTAGAAGGCTTATACAAGTAGTCTCCCAATGCATAACAACTCAATTGTTGTGCCCTTCATTATTGGTTTAATTTGGTGTACAGGAGGGGAAAAACCTCATGTCTTGACCTTTCATGAACTGGTACTTGCTTTTTGCTGGTACCATGACAAAAACAGGCTCCAGAATGGAAATGGCCTGAATTTCCTATGGAGCAGCACAGAAAGCTGCTCTTTAACAGCAGCAACTTCATGCACCGAATATGAATTCAAATTTGAAAGTTACTTTGCAGCACTTTAATGCTGTGGTTTATACTGCTGTGTTCTAGGGTTTGTATAATCTTTTCTTCTTCATAAAACTTGGGAAATGAAGACAGCAGATTTGTATCTGTGGAATAAAAATCCTTACTTTTCCTGTGGATTGCTTAAGGAACATCCAGCAAAGGACTGCAAGTGCCTGGCTCTGTGTGAGGATTATGCCTTTTAGCAGCTTGTTAGCAGGCAGCCAAATAACTGAAGTTAATTCTGTTGGATATACAGGACTGAAGTTTCTAATATTACAAAAAAAAGCCCTATAAATTAGGCTGGCTTGGTACAGCTATGGAGTGGGGGCAAAGTGGGGATGTCAGCGTTGGGAGGTGGATGCTTTCACCCCAGTGGTGTGTTCTGTTGTGCCTCAGTTTGTATGAAGCCAGTGGCTTCTGTGCTGCATTGTAGTGAAGGTTTGCAAGGCAGGATTGGCTGGAGAAGGCTGCAGGAACAAAATGTGGAAATATTCCTTGGCTGGGTCTGGCAGCACGGGGTTAAGGAGCAGCCAGTGGATTTACAGAAGCTCAGCAGAGCTGTTAGTGCCTGTTCACTGCTTCAGCCCCGTGGTGGAGGAGGGATGGGTGGGTGCAGAACATCCCCAGGGAGCAGCCCAGAGCCCTGTGCCCCAGCTGAGGCACCCTGGGTGCCCACCCAGGTGATTTCACCACCTGCATGGTCCTGTCAGCACGGTGTCATTCAGCGGGTGACAACAGACACCCGGATCAGCTTCCCCCCAGCCTCTCTGGTTTCAGGTAAAACAGCCCCTGACAAATGAGAAGGCATAATTACCCTTCAGGGCTGGATCAGCCTAGAACACCTCTGGCTCTGTGCAGGGGTTTGGTTGGTGGAGGAGGGAAGGGAGGTGATGCTGCTAAGGGATGATCCAGATCCTAAATGCTCAACAACACAGAGCCCAAATACCCCATGCATGGCACTTGGTGTGTAAAACTGGCTGCTAGGGAGCAGAGGTCTGTCATGCATGTGCAGAGGGGCTCCTAGACCCACCAGGAGTTTGGGGACACCCCTCTCCTGCTGGTGGCTGAACTGCTACCCACGCATGGAGGTACACGCCCAAAAACTTGGGTGAACCCAGGTGAGCTGCACAGTGAGCTGTGGGTCAGTGTAAATGGGACCCTGAACTCTGCATGAGGTATTGGAGGGATCTTTGAGAGGGTTTTCATTTTTTATTTTTAATTGCAGTCTAGCTGAGAAAGTAGGTTGAAAAGGAAAAAAATGTCACTGAAGAGCAGCCCTGGCAGAGGAAGAGACCCTGGTGCATTAACACTGATGTGTATCAGCTTTTCAAACGAGCTCTGTTGGAGGCTCTTTATATGTTGCCACTGATGATCAATAGATACTGGAAATTCTCTACTCTGCTCTTAACTTTCAAGTGATTTCCCTTTGAAGACATAAAATATCTTGAGAGAAAGCTATTTAAAAGAAGTGCAAATTACACTCAGAACAGTACTAATCACCTCTTGAGATTCCTCCCTCAGGTTTGATTTACAGTTATCAACAACAAAAAAGTGATGAAAATCAGTCGTTTTCCCAGAAGTATTTTTTTTGGGGGGGAAAAAATGACCTTCAGTGGTGGGTCAGGTGTCCAGTCTGTGTTGGGTTCACCCAAGGCTGGTGTTGGATCCTGCTGGAGGGACCTGTGTGATTTCAGACAGTTCATTTGTTTCTCCCACCTGCAGAGAGAGTTGTACCCACCACTTGTGTCCCCCCAGATGTTTTGGGGTCTCTTTAAAAAGTGCATCAGGAGGAAGCATCGGTGTGGGATGGCAGGGAAAGCTCTGGGTCTGTGTGACTCCCTCAGCCAGAGAAGAGGAATAGAGGCAGAGGGCTGGGAGGCTCAGGGGTGTGCCAGGAGCTCCATGGCCATGTGGGACACAGTGACAGGCCGAGCTCCCAGTGCAGACTGGGGACTTGGAGGTGTCCCCAAGCATGACAGGGCTGGGAGAGATGAGGAAGGGAAACCCCTTGGCACAGCAACCTAGATTCCTCCCTCCTATTCTTTTGTCTCTCTCTGACTGTGCTTATACACCTCTTTTTGTTGTCTGTGTTCTTGTCCCCCCCCAGGGCAGTGATGGTGACTCGGTGGACAAGAACAAATGCTGCACACTATGTAACATGTCCTTTACCTCAGCAGTGGTGGCAGAATCCCATTACCAAGGGAAGATCCATGCCAAAAGGTTAAAACTGTTGCTAGGGGAGCAACCAGCACTGAAGGCCACAGGTAGGTCACAGGAGGGGCTGGTGCAGAGGGCTGGGGGCTTGTGGAGGGGCTTGGCCAAGGGGCTGGCTCGGTGTGTGGGGGCAGAAAATGGCACCAACGTGGAAAGCTGAGCAGTGGCAGCTGGCAGAAGCAGCTATTCATTTGTGTTGCTGTCATAACAACCTTTAAAAATTCCTGATGCTCATTATTGTCTGCTCTGTTTATGTAGATTAGGGGTTTATCAGCTGGGACTGGCCCTGGTGCCAGAGCCCTATCTCTGGTTCCACAGTTCCAAAGTGTTCTCTCAGTGGAGGGCAATGTCTCCACTGGGTGCAGATTGCCAAGCCTGGCTTTAATTATCAGCAGTTTAATTATCAGCTCAGCTAATATGTTTAATAAACCTTTGGTGTTACTGTACAGTAGAGAGCATCAGCTGCTCTTACCACAGAGCTTTAAAAACCCTTGGATTGATTGTCTCTTGATTTTTGCCCAGATGGGTTTTGTGCTTTCCTCCACAGTGATTCTAGTAATGCAGGCTATTAACTTTCGTTTAAAAAGTCAAATGTTGAAATTGGACAATTGAACCATCTTATTGTTTGCTTAACTATCAAGTCCCTGAAAACCACTAATAATCTGTGAAAAAAAAATTCCTCTGTGGTTGTGGAAGCAGAAAATGCTTGAACAAAGCATTCACCTTTCTTCAGGAAGGATTGCTGGGCTGAGGTTCTGCAGACAGATGTGACCCAGAATTGCTGCCAGTGGCACTTCCTTCAGCACAAAATACAAATGGAGCTGTGTGTACTGGACCCTGCCTAGCATGTAAATCCTAGATGTGATTAGATAACAGGGGTTTGGCACTCTGTCTGTGTGGTTTCGTTGCCTTTTTTAACTTCTCAGACTGTAGATGCTGATACAGAGAATATAATTTGTCCTTTGCCAGGGTGGGCTTGGGAGATGTTGGCCCCTTTGCCTGAGGGAATGTGGGGAATTGTGTTAGGTGGTGGTTTGCTGGTTTAACTGGCCGTGCTCAGGCAGCAGAGTGTCCTGTGGCAGGCCATGGCAGCCTGGGGAACCACCCCTGGGTCAGCCAGGAGAGTGAACTGCCATGGTCACCCTCACCTCACTGATGTCAGGCTCTTCAGGCTGTTGTCTGCAGCTGCAAGGGCACAGAGAGCAGCAGGGATTTGGGCTTGGTGTTTATTTGTCCAGGGCTTATGTTGGAGTTTGAACCCCATCCCTGGTGTGCAGCCTGCCAGCAGCTCCTCCCCTGGCACCAAAGGACCCACCCCAAACCCTGGTACTCCTGGTGAGGTCCAGGTGAGCTGATGTTCACAGGAGTGCTGGATCTTGGAGTAGTGCACGGACTGATTCCTAATTTGGATTCACCCTTCAGCCACAGGGCCTGGCCAAGGCAGGGTTTGCTAAGGGCTGCAGCCATGCATTGTGGTTTTTGTCTCACTTTTTAATCATCTAGATCAGCCTCAAAAGGCTCTGAGTGAGCCGTGCTCTGGAGTAACAGGCTCTTCAGCCATCCTAATCACTGGGAAGGAGCAACTCAAGGACTCATCAGCTTTTACAGGCCCTTGATCTAGAAGATGAACTCAGGAATACATTAATAAGCACCTCCTTGCTCTCCAGGAGTTCTTAGAAATATGCCCTTTGGACACAGCATTTTTCTGGGCTTCCTACAGTCACCCAGCAATTTTCACTGGATTTTTGTCCCAGTCCTCTGTGGCTGGCACCAGGGAGCTCTCTCAGGGGGAGCTTCAGAGACTCCACTGCTCATGAGTCCTGAGAGCCAACCAAGCACAGCCCTGAGGGTGCTGGATGCTCCTGGGGAGGATATTCTGCTGCTTGATATTCTGGGGTTTCTGTCTCATCAGTCCTGAAGAAAACCACATCTATTCTTAGACCCCTTGCAGAGATCTACGTTCTCCTTCACAGTTACCATCCAGATGGAGCACAGATGTCCCATTCTCTGCTGGTGCTTTCAGGAGAAGAAGTGGCCCAGCAGTCAGGTTTCTCACACAAACTGTCTCATCATCACAGTGAAATATTTGTGATCTTCCCTGTTGCTCTGCTGTACAAGGCTGTAGCCCTCAGAGGCCTTATGTCACCACTATTGCAGATGAATTCCTCTAGTCATTTCCAACATCCTCTGTCAGCTTGCATCCCATCATCACCACGAGTTCTAAACCAAAGAATTGTGGGGGCAATAGCTGCTGTCTCCATCAATCCAAGGGCAAGGACCTGCAGGCATCATTCCAGGAAAGTGGCAATGGCCCTGGCTTTGGGACATCAAAAGGGACTGAGTAAATGGCTTTTTGGTTTGGGTGCAAGGAGCTGTCCAGCAGTGGCTGGAGTCTTGGTCCTAGATTTCTGGGATTTCTTCTGAAAAAAATCCAAGTTTCCCAGTGCCCCTTTGTTGTGTCTCACTTACTTTCTCGTCCTCATGCTGAGTTTCTGGAGTGTGTGCCAATGGAAAAAGTTGGGTGCCATTTAAATCCAGCTTGGAATAAAAAGCTTTGGATGTGAGAAAGAAGTCAAACATTAGTTCATTGCTGGAGTGCTAAAGTGTTTCTAACTTTGTATTTTGCCTCTTGCAGCAAAGTAAGACTTTCTCACTTCCCTCCCACAGCGAAAGGGAACGTAAGGCAGACTGTCATGAGCTATTTAGCATTTTGAAATACTTGAAATAGTCAAACTCGCAGCTTTTATGTTTGTGTTTTAGATGGAGAAACATTTTTAACTTCTGACGTTTCGTGAGTGTTTATTATTAATTTTCATGTCGCTGCTCAGGGAATGATGGCATTTGCTGTTCTGTAGCAGTTATGTAGTGCATATCAAAATGATAAATTCACATTTGTGGAGAAGTCAACTTTCATCTATTTCTTTTTGGGAGAATTTGGTAGACTTGGGATGCTTTCATTAATTGCCAGGCTGGGCTCAGCACACCTTAGGACTGGTGGGGGTTGTCAGTGGGACCTGAGGAATGTGCCTTTGAAGAAAATATTTTGTACTGTGAGTGCTAAGAGGAAATCCTTGCCCATGGCAGCCCCATGTGATGCAGGCAGGGGGTCCCTGCTGTGGAGCTGTAGCCCAGGGTCCCACAGGAGCCAGGTGGGCTGAGAGCAGGACTGGGGTGGCCATGGGGGGGCTGTGGTGCCATCCCCTGCAGCAGGAGTGCCAGTCCCCGTGGCACCTCCCTCCTGCATGGCATTTGGGGGAGCACAAGCCATCAGCCTCGCAGAGAGGGGCTCAGAGGCACAGCCAGGGGCTGAGAGCAGAGATGATTCTGTCAGGTTTCCTTAGTGAGCAGCAGATATAACTCCTGTGGACATCACCAGCTCCGTGAGCTTCAGCCTCCCTGGTCCCCCTCGGGCAGCAAGAAACACAGAAACAAGGAGAAAGCTGGCCAAAAGCTTGGATAGATTTAACTTTATAGCCTGGGGCTTGTGGAACAGCAAGTCAGATCTGTCCCAGAGCTCCTGGGCTGCTGAAATTGCTGGTTGTTTATAATGCTCCAAACATCTCTGCAGCTCAGTCTGCTTCCCTGCACTCAGCCCTGTCCTGGGGTGCTGCAGAGGGCTGGGTCCCCCTGGCATCACCAGGGCTGCACCAGGTCTGTGTGGCATCACTGGGCTCTGGGCATGGCCCCATTCCTGCAGGGAGGCTCCTTGGGGAGTGCAGGAACACCTTTGCAAGAAGCAAGCTGTGCTTGCTTTTTGAGTCAAGTGCAAAGTCTGTGTAATCCCAGTTAGAGCAGGAAATATTGCAATTCCCTGATTTTGTTCCTAATGACTGTGCTGGCCGCTGGCTTTGCTCTTTGCTCACCCTGGCAGTTCTGCTGCATGCACCTTGGAGGGGCTGGGCTGTGTCTTTCCTGCTGGAACCATAGAAAAGACATTTTTTTTAGGAGCAAAATCCAGCCAGCCCCTGCCTGGCCCTGCCTGGAGCAGCTCTTCAGAGGCAGCGTCATCACTGCTGGAACTCTGATACCTTGGCAGTCATCATCAAAAACAATAGAAGGTTATAAACCCCTGGAAATTGATAAGGTTGTAAGTAATGTTATATGTAAGATAGAATTTCCTTGAAGGGTGTCCCTTTCTGAGCAGGTCAGCAGAAGATTTATAACAATATTAACTTTCTCAAGCCAGGGAGTCAATCACAGTGGGCTCCAGGCATAATTATATGTCTAAATATATCCCTGTGTTGCTGTTCCTGGTGGCAGACACTGAGGTGGGTTTGGCAGTTGCTGCCCTGTGTGCTCATCAGGGCTCAGCTGGATCATCTCCTGATCAAAGAGAGCCACCACACACCTCCAAATGTGCCTATTCCAGTACCATGGAGAGAGCAGGTTGTTAATTATTTAAAGAGCAGATATTTCATCTGGAAAATAAAGGAAAAGGAAAGCCACATAAAAGGGAATTTTTGAATGAAGTGTGATAATTAAGTGCTAGTCATTGTATATTTTTATATCCCAGTGTTACCTGAACTTTATTTTACTTCAGACTCTTTTTTCCACGGGATTGTGACTTGTATTGTACGAAGTTGGGAAACTCTGTTGAACAAAGTGCATTCCATTACATAAAGACTAATCACTCAGTTTTCTTTAGAATGATTTGGGGGTCATGTTTGTGATGGATGGAAAAGCCCCTGGATGGGCTTTTGCTGCATCTGAAGGAAAATAGAATTAAATTAAGGTCGTGTGTTGCTGGTACCTGACAATTCACAATGTGAAGATCTTTGAAGGATGGGACTGACTACTGAGTATTTCTTTCTTCATCTGTGACAGTTTGCAATGACTATGGCTTTCCCGTTTTTTCTGAGACCAAATAAACTGCAAAATAAGAATCCTGAGATAATGATAAATTTGTCTCTCTGTCCTGAGAAGGAGATGGCTCTGCATGGTGTATTTATTCTCCACTGACGATTTTTCCTGGGAGTAGCAATTCAGGCAGGATAAGTTTAGCAAATTTAGTCAGAACAGTTATAAGATGTGTAACTGCACTGAGAGCATCCTCCTTCCCCAATTAGTGAAATGCAGAAAGCTGAGGAACAGTCCTGGGCTGTCCTTTCATGATGCTTTTTTTAGTGAGAAACAGTAACTTTCCAAGCAGCACCATCCAAAATATCCACCAGGACCCTGTTATTGGGATACACACAAAGAGAACATTGTAATATGCATAAATTTATGTATGTAATTTTTAACCTAATCATTAAGTAAAGCATTACTAGCCTTCCTAAAACAGTGTATAAGCATTTGTAGTTCACAATAAATTTAGATTGTGATGACCATCAGTCTTCCCCATCTCTCTCCATCACTAACACCCTGTAACTGCAGCTAATTATTGTCATTGTTGAGCCCCACGTAGTGCAAAGCACCAGGGCTCAGTCAGAAGGCTGTTAGACTTATTTATTTAAGCAACATGTTGCTTTTATAGTTTTGCAAAATGTTTGCATTCACTTAACAAACACATACACCGCCTATTGCTGTGGTCCATGTGGTGACAAAGGACTCTTGACAATAATATCAGAAGGCTAAATATGATTTATTAACATGACTCCATAATTCAAAGGATTTGGGCTGTTATCTGCCCAGTCTGGAGCACAGAAGCTGCTGCCTCCAGCTCTGTACAAGGAATGCCAGAATAGCTCACACAATCAGAGATAACAGCTTTTCACCTCATAGGCTGAAAGGAAGAAAAACCCCCATCTCCTATATCAGGAGACAGGCAGGGAACACCTCTCCTTGAAACACAGCTCAGAGATTTGTTTATAGGATCTTGTACAGAGTAAAAGATGCTTTCCCATGGGAAGAATTTTTCTGCAGGTCTGCATGCAGAGAAACTTATAATATGTTGACACAACACACCGCCCATTGGTCATAAAGAGAAAACAAAATTTTCAGTAGGTGAAAGGAGCCACACCACTGTGTGAGCCAAAGTCCATAAAAGTTTACTCTTTTCTGTCTCTCATTCCTCGATTTGTAATGGTGATGGCCTTGATGAATTCCTTGAGAGAGATACGAGGCTTTCCTTATCTTTGGGAAGGCTGGCCTGCAAGAACAGCACAGAGATGTCTTTCCCACAGATTATTCCCCATGTCTGCTGTGGGGTGTGCCTCAGCAAGAACAGCACAGAGATGTCTTTCCCACAGATTATTCCCCATGTCTGTTTGCTGTGGGGTGTGCCTCAGGGTGCGAGGCATAAATTCCCTGATTTTAGCTGCAAGATCAGAGCAGATCTTCACAGGTGTTGAAAGCAGTCTCTGCAATGGCCACCACAGAATGCTATCCAGCTTGTGCCTGAGCAAACAGCCTCACCTTGCCAGGTAACATCATCTCTGCCTACAAGGTTAGAGTGGCAGCAGGACATGGCTGGGGTGGGGACAACGTTCCCATACTCTCCCTGCTCCACACTCTTTGCTGCCTCAGTTTTCCCTGGACTGCAAAGTCATCTCCTTCCTCTGCATCCCCAGTGGCTTCTCCCATCACAGCTTAAATATTAATTCTATTTTGACTAGATGAACAGGAGAGCTGACGTGTGCCCGTTGCCTTTTGCAGAAGCCGCTCTGGGCTCGCTGAAGGCGCCGCACGCCGACGGTGCTCCGGCGGTGCCAGCGCTGCCAGCGCAGCGCAGGGACTCGGACAGGCACTGCCAGCTCTGCACAGCCTGGTTCAACAACCCCATGATGGCCCAGCAGCACTACGATGGCAAAAAGCACAAGAAGAACGCGGCCAGGGCCGACCTGCTGGAGCAGCTGGGGAAGACCCTCGACCTGGGGGAGCTGCGAGGTGAGATGTCGGGTTTAGCCCTTTTCTGTCCCAGAGATGGGGCGCCTGAGAGGTGTTTTAAAAACCTTTTATTCTGTTTTCAGTCTCATATGAAGGGTGATGTAGCAGTGTGCTCCCTGTTGACGGGGTGACCAAATTACAAGGGAATTTACAAATGCTCTTTATCTGCTAAAAAAGGAAAAGACCCTAGAAAGTTCTCCCTGAATTTGGTACAAGGGACAGCTCATAGGACCTTTGGAATGTCACCTCAAACTTGGGGCTGTTCTATTGGACTGGGGCCAAGAGGTCCTGCCTGGGCCATCAGGTAGAAGAAGGTCAGAACAAAAGATTTAGTGGCTTTTGTGGCATGTCTTAGCAGGGCAAGGACCTCTTGCACCTGGCACGGCTTTTTTCTGTAAAAGAGTTTGTTATTTTGTTTCTTAGTAAACCTTTTTTGTTTCAAACACTGCCGCAAGAGCCTCCCGTTCATTTTTATGCCATCAAGGTAGCTGAGCTACTTGAGTGTGAAGAGATCAGTAAGAGCTTAAAACACCCTGCCCTCACCGAACCCCTTCAGGGTGAGACAATACAGATGTTATAATCTACGCCATCACAATCAGAAGCCAACTATTTCTTAATTATTCTATTCTATTTCTTTTATTCTATTCTCAAGAAGGGTGAGATGATACAGATGTTATAATCTATGCCATCACAATCAGAAGCCAACTATTTCTTAATTATTCTATTTCTTTTATTCTATTTTCAAGAAGGGTGAGATGATACAGATGTTATAATCTATGCCATCACAATCAGAAGCCAACTATTTCTCAATTACAAAGCACTCTAAGTGTTTCTTGGCCTATCAGCTTTTTGCCACACCATGCTGTGAATGCCTTAAAGCAAATAATCTAAAATTACCCCTCATAGGGTCCTACTATAACACATCTTGCATAGTTCTATTTCCCCAAAGTATCTAGTGTTATTTACAAAGCCGTCCTTTAAAACTTTTTTCTAACTCCATTTCTCTCTCAACAATATCCATCCTATTCCATGGCATTTCCAAGTCAGCATTTCTTATCCCAAAGCTGCTCCCTGTGGGATTTGGTGGCCCTTGCTCACTATGATCACCCAGTGGTGCAGGGAGCCTGAGATGCTCTTACTGCTTCATGAGGTCCCCAGTTCTGTAAAAAAATCCTCTGCTCTGGAATGCCAGCCTGCAGTTTGAGCAGCATCCATTCAAAGTTGTTTCCTAGGCATCTCTCTTGCCTCCTCCTAAAAGAGTCCTTTCCATTAGTGCACACACCTGTCCTCCAGCAAGGGTGGCCTGTCCCTGGGAGAGGAGAGCAGGTCACAGCTCAGCCCCACACAGAAGTGCAGCCAGGATGTTGCTGGAGGCAGAGCACTCCCTACATCTCCCTGATGGAGAGCAGGACAGCTGCCTTCCATGATTTAATTAGTCTTTGTAAAATGCTGTGATGGCCCTGGGTCAGCAGCAGCAGTGACAGGAGCTGAGCATTTGCCCACAGGGATGTTAAACACAAGTTTTTTGTGTTCCTGCTGAAGGGAGAGCAGCCTTTCTTCATCTGTCTGTCAGTCCATCTGTGGTGGCCCCACAGGGAGGGGCTCTGGCACGTGCAGGGTCCCTGGGGGAACTGTGCCCTGGGAGCCACCCTCAAGCACCCTGCTCACTTTTTTTGTTCAGGATAGCTAAAAGGAGATGCCAGTAATAGGCCTTGCTTTGTCTTTCCATCAGTGCTTGTTTTAAAGGTAGTAACTGCTTTCCCTTTTTTTTGTTTTATTTAGTTGATTGGTTGGTTTGATTCAGTTTTTCCTATTTCCTTTTACCATGGGGAGTGGGTTGAGTTTTAATATCTCTACTAGTAAAAATCATCTAAAAATGTCAGATAACACAAAGAGGTGAACTTAGATCTCCAAGCAGCTGAAAACAATAGCTATGAGAGGTGCCAGGTGCCTCACTCCTCTAAGTGACAGCACTGTGAACCCCATCACTGACTATGGAATGTAGCATTTTGACACTAATTTCTCTGGGAGCCACCCTCAAGCAGAATAGAGGCACAGCCAGGCCAGTGGTCTCAGCAGCTGGAGCCCCCCCAGCATCCCTGGGCCCTCCTGGCCTTGTGATGGAGAGCTGCAATTCGTGTCCAGGACTGAATCCTGCCAAGTACCTGCTCACTCTGAGCTGTAGGCACAGGAGAAGCACGAGCCAGACCTGACTGAGGCAGCTGAGGAAGAAGGACAAGTTTGATTCAGAGAGCTTTGGTTTGCCACTGAGGCTTTGCAATAACATTTTGGTGCACCTGGGTTTTCTTCCTTGCTAAATGAAATAATTTTTTTTCAGGTACTAATGACTATACAGTATATTGTACATTTCTTGATCTCCCATAAACCTTGTAATGGTTATCTTGATCCTCCTGTGCTACCTAGTGTGACTCATGGTGCCATCAATGATTCATGTTGGCTGAGTCACTGCCCGCTGCTGGAAATATGTGGGAATAAAACCTGGGACAATAACATGGAAGTGCTCAGTACTTTGAACTGTGCCAAGCTCAGGAGTGGCTGAGGATGTCATTAACTGTAAATAAATCAATTGGGGAGTGTTTTATTCATTTAGCTCCTGGCAGGGTTGAAACTGGGGGCCTTCACAGCCTCATCAGCTGCTGGTTTTTACCTTCACAGTGGTGCTGTGCATGGCTGGGGTTTGACTGGATCCAGAGTGGTGCTGCCAGTGTCTGTGGATGACAGGAGAGGGGACAGCAGAGCTGTGTCCAGGCTGTGTGTGTGCCTGGCACAGGGGAACAGGGGTGGTCCTCTGGTTGGGCACTTCAGGGTGCAGTTTCAGGGGTTCAGTCTGCAGTGCCCCGTGCTCCACAGCACCAATGAGGTGCACAGTCAGGCCCAGGGAGCCAAGGAGGTGTCCCTAGCTGTCCCTGGTCAGGGACTGACTGTCCCTGGGAGCCAAGGAGGTGTCCCTGGCTGTCCCTGGTCAGGGACTGACTGTCCTGGGAGCCAAGGAGGTGTCCTAGCTGTCCCTGGTCAGGGACTGACTGTCCCTGGGAGCCAAGGAAGTGTCCCTAGCTGTCCCAGGACACTGACCCTGCCAAGCTGGGAAATCTTTTCCAGTTTTTCTAACTTAGGTTGTGAGCATCTGTCCATCTGTGTCTATCTAGAGATGCTCTCCTGGGTGCATTTAGCTGCAAGATTAGAGCAGATCTTTACAGGTGTTGAAAGCAGTCTCTGCAATGGCCACCACAGAATGCTATCCAGCTTGTGCCTGAGCAAACAGCCTCACCTTGCCAGGTAACATCATCTCTGCCTACAAGGTTAGAGTGGCAGCAGGACATGGCTGGGGTGGGGACAACGTTCCCATACTCTCCCTGCTCCACACTCTTTGCTGCCTCAGTTTTCCCTGGACTGCAAAGTCATCTCCTTCCTCTGCATCCCCAGTGGCTTCTCCCATCACAGCTTAAATATTAATTCTATTTTGACTAGTGTGGGAGATGAACATTTGATGCATTGTGTGAGCCTGGAACAGGCAGTGTCAGTTGAAGTACAACATTTCAGCAGCCTTTGATGTTTTGATAATGGCTGTAATAAAATATTTATTGATAAATATGGATGTATATTTGGAGAAATAAGAATAGAGATGTATTTTTGGACAATTGATATTTATAGGAAACAAAAACATTGATTCTTCTCACCAAGTGCTCATCCTGCAATTTTGAAGTCTTATTTTCTTCTCAGAAATAAGAACGAGGAGAGGAAAAATAAAAGGAGAAATGAGCATTGTTTGTGCAGTCTGTGTTGAGTTAAAGCTGCAGCACAGGGCACACAGATCCCTTTTCCTTGGCCAAATGAAGTGCAGGTCCAGCCCACTCTCAGAGCAGTTCCATGTGGCACAGAGCAGCTTTGGGACCCACCCCACTGTGGGGCTGACCTGGAATCCCTGCTGCTCCTGCTGGCCAGGGAAGCATGGGAACATACCCTGAAAGAGGAAGAAACTGGAAGTTTTCTTCCTGCAGAGCTGCCTCCCCTGGCTGCCCCTGGCACAGATCATAGGAGGACAAAACCTGGTGGGCACCAGCCCCGAAATTCCAGGCTCTCTTTGACAGCTTGTGCCTTTCAGCAGCACAGAGTGGCCATGGCTCAGCTGGAGGCAGCCACGTGGCTCCATCTGGTAGCTCTCACCCTGCCCAACCAGGCACAGGGAGGAGGAATGTCAAGTTTCCTCCATCAAGTCACATCTCAGCAGTTTCAGTTCATGTCTGGTGTCCCCCATGGCCCAGCTCTCCTGTCCCTCTCAGGTGGGCTCTGCAGTGGCAGGGGGTTTGTAACAGGCTCTGCCTGGAGCTGGGGCTGAGCCAAACCCTGCAACAGGTGCTCTGAATCCCTAAAATAAAGCACAGCAGCCTCTGCAGTACAGATGGACAAGGGCACAGAGATGATGTCACTTGGAGCCTTTGTGTTCTCAGGTAAATTGGTGGTGCTGCAGATGCTTTCTTCCAGAATTAGGCAACGAGCTGTGTTTCCTTTTTCACCTCAGCTCATAATTTCTTTGTATGCCTTATAAATACTTCTCATTCTGTGCTGTCACTTGTGGTTAGTAAGAAGCAGTTTAACAAGAACTCCCCTGGAATGGGTTTTAATTCATTTTATGCAGGATGACATTAATAACTTGACTTGTTAATATTTTATTTAATGGGGATAGGAGGACATTCAATTTTACATGAATGCATGTCACGCTGCAGGGGAGACAATGCTGATGTGCCTTGAGGATGCAGAAGGGGATGTGAACACAGCCAGAGCCCAGCAGCTGCCAGTATGGACTGCTCAGGGTGGGACCACCTTCCCATCACAGATAGCCTGGAGGGCTCAGCTCAGCCCCAGCACACTGGTTGGGGAGTTTTACAAAACCAGTTTCAGCCAACCAGCAGCTTTGATGAGCTCCAGCGAGGTCAAATTCTGGTATTTTTTATACCCTGGAAGTGATTATTGCCCATGGTCTCATCCTGCTGTTCATTTGAGGCTAGTTTCCTCTCTCCATCTCCATCCCAGCTGATGGAATCAGCCCAGTCTGTGGCTGCATGTTCCAGCCTGTGGGAAGAGCTGCATCAGGGAGCAGCACTGAGTGCCCTGCACAGAACACAGGGAGGGGGAGCAGGGTTCCCCTGGTTCATCATTCTGAGTAGCCTTGACACCCTGAGGGAGAAAATCATCATCCCCAGTTAGGAGCTGCATTTGCTGGAGGCGTTTCCACCTACACCAGTAATTAAGATTCACTGAGGCTGCTGTTAACTTGCTGCTAAATTGGCTGAGAACCTTATTACCTTAAATTAAAGTATCACCTGTTTCTTAGTATTGCTGTGGTCTGTTCATTAACAAAGGACTCTTGACAATAATTTCAGAAGGCTAAATATGATTTATTAAAATGACACCATAGTTCAGAAGGATTTGGGCTATAATGTGCCCAGGTACAGAGCTAAAATGCTTCTTCTTCAATGCTCTGTACCAGAATGCTAGAATGCTTACAATATCAGAGAGATAACAGTCCTTCACCTCATAGGTTGAAAGAGAGAACCTCTATCTCCCACTATCAGGAGACAGGGAGAGCAATCCAAATGTCCTTGAATCACAAACCAGAGATATTGTTTACAAAAACTTATACAGAGTAAAAAAAAACAGCAAAAGATGCTCTCCCATGGGAAAATTTTCCTGCAGGCTTACACACAGAGAAACTTATAATATGTTCTTGCAACATCTTAGTTCCCCAGTCCTGCTCTGCTACGTGGAGATCCTGGTGGGGTCCAAGTTCTCAGTCTGCTGCAATGTGCTGACACACCATGCACTGCCCTTCCCATTCCTTCACCTGCATTCTGGTACATCCATGTGCCTTCTGATACCTCTTGGTTTAATAAAGGAAACAGGAGCTGCCAGCAATGGACAAAGGGCATGACTGTAAAACCATCATTGCTCCATCAAGAATAAATTCTGTAAGGAGAAAATCCATATGCACATTTGCAAATTGATTTTTGTTCTGTGCCACATCATGACACAGAAATACAGAAACTACTTAAATACCTCTGCAGTTGCTGGCTTGTTGTTTTTAAGCACTCATCCGAATGATTTTGAAATACTATTTAAAGATGATTTTCATGTTGTGCCAAATTCCTGGGTGAGAGAAATTATGAAGTGTTTGAGAAAAGTGGGGCTGTTGGTGTAGCTGGTGTCTAGAGTGCAAAACAAGACAAGGGATTATTTGAGAGCCAGAAAGGCAGGTCCAGCTGGGGAGGAGTCAGTGTGTTTATTACCTGTGCAGTTAATTATGGTGAGCATGGACTGATCAAATTTGAGAATGCCACACGTTGTTTGTTCTAAATGAGTTGTTTTCACCATTTTGGCAAAGAAATAATACTGTAGAAAGCCAGAGAGACTCTTACAAGGAACATTAGGACTGTTCCTAAGGAGCACAGCAGTCCCTGCTAGGAATCTCATGGCTCCAGAGCCCTTAATTCTGCTGGGGACAGTCTGTACTGCAGCCAAGAGACAACCCAAGAGGTGAGAGAGCTCCTGCTTTGGATTTGGGTGGCTGCCTGGTGCCCCTGCAGTCTGCCAGCCTTGACCTTCAGCCAGAGGTGGGCTGTGGGAGACCAGCATCTGTGCTTGGCTGGTTCACTTTGGTGGATAAATCAGAGTGGATCCCTCTGGGGAAAAGAGAGTTCCTAAGGGATCTGGCTGCTGGATGTACTAACAGGGAATTGCTCTGAATTGTGATCACTACCAAAAACTAGAGGGATAAATGGTGCCTCGAGTGCTGGTTAGTGTGAGCACAGGGATGATGCCCTGAGGAGGGCACAGGAGAGATGCACCATGCTCTCAGGAGGGATTAGCCTTTGAACCTGGCTTTCTTCTGCTCAGTTCTAAAAATACTCCTTTAGGTTTCTCTAATGCTTGGAGACCCTGGCCTGGAAAAGTAAATAGATGGGTCACTGTAAAGAGAAATGTCTGTGAAACTGGAAGTGAAACGTGGGATCCAAGTACCTTCTAATTAACTGAAGTTTGCTTGGAGCATAGGTTGCTGCTTTTTTTTTTTTTTTCTATTTCTCCCCCTTCCTTGAGTAATTTTTACTTATTTGTGCTTTCTAGCTGCCATTTTGACTCTGAATAGTCTATAGCCCAGGCACAGGAACGTTTCCCTCAGCCTCACCGTGTGGCACAGCCAAGGCTTAATTAACATTAATTAACACTGGGTTTCCTTCCCAGGCCTGAAACGCAGCTACACCTGCAACATCTGCAACGTCACCCTGAACTCCATAGAGCAGTACCATGCACACCTGAAGGGCTCCAAACACCAGACCAAGTGAGTATCTCTGTGCTTCTCCCAGTGGGCTGCAGCCAGTCTGTGTCTGCCAAGATAAAATGGTTTGGGACAGTGCTTTGCACTCCAGCTCCCTGTCAGCACAGCAGCACTGGGGCTGTGCTCTGGTTGTGTGAAAACACAGGCACCAGAGGCACCAGAGGCACCAGAGGCACCAGAGGCACCAGAGGCACCAGAGGCACCAGAGGCACCAGAGGCACCAGAGGCACCAGAGGCACCAGAGAGGCACCAGAGGCACCAGAGGCAGGGCTGAACCCACATGGGCTTGCTGGAGTCCCACTGACTTGTGGATAATGGTTCTGAGTTTGCAGCTTCTTTCATGTGTGAAAACCTCAGAAGAGACACCATGAGCCTAAGGGGATTAGGTGTTTCCCAGGGCTACAGTTTTTGCTGTGATTTAGACTAATTATGCATTTCCCAGCTATGAGAACTGGGGGGAGTCTTCTGTGTCAATTACTACAAATTATTAAAATGAAGTGATGGAGAAACATGATACCAGAGACTAGATTAATGAACTAATTGCTCTTAATGCACTTATATGTGAGCTTTGGGAACCATTTCAGGCTGAATCCCTCGGAACTGCCCAGATTAGGAGAGGAATATAAAGGGATATACCTGAAGTGCTTCAGGTAGCTTTGAGGGTAGTTTGAAAAGTGAACAGGATGAGCAGAACTAGCAATGACTACTAATGGCTCATTTTGCTTAAAGGATAAACCCAGCCCTTCCCCAGCTGATGTCAGACCTTCACAGGTTCCTGGTATTATTCACCTTAGCTTTGTTCTGTTTATTCAGGGAGCATTTGAAGTGCAGGTGTGCTGTGGAGCAGTGGGCTGGGGCCAGGTGAGTGAGCCAGCCGTGGTTTTGGGCTGTGCCACCAGCAATCTGTGACCTTCTCTGCCTCCATCTCCTGCTCTTCAGCATATCTCCCTGATGGGGATCCCTGCCCAGCCAGGTTATGTGGGAACAGCTGGGACAGGGTCAGGATCCACATCCAGTGCAACAAATTCCTCCTGCTGGAAAATAGAGCTGAGAGCTCTTCCTCTTGGGAGCCTGGAATGACAGCATCTGTGCTGTGCTGCCCTGGCCCAGAGCTTTAATTTATCCTTCCCTTGCCAGTCCTTCCAAGCCTGTGTGATTATTGCTGCTGTTGGTATTATTGTGAAGGATAAAGGAGTTTATCTCAAACCAGAGCAGCCTCGTGGATGGGAGATAGAGATGTACAGAAAGATGTGTCACCAATTCCCCACACCAGAAGGGTGCCTGGTCCTCTGGGTTATCCCCACACCTTCTGCTCTGTTGTGCAGTCTCCTGCAATTAGCAGAAATAAAGAAATCTTAATTTCTTGTGCTGTGAATGAACACCTTGGGAAGTTATTTGTGCTTTGTCTGTGGCAGGAGTGACAGATGACACACATGCCCTGGGCTCAGCCCGTTCTCAGTGCAAAGGAATGGGCTGGGCAGCACAAACAACAGATTTTGGCAGGGCTGCATCTGTGTCTCACTAGCTTTTCCAAGCAATTGCCTCTTCTGTACAAAGAAAGGGACTTTGGAAATCCAGACCTGGTCCTTTGCAGGGTTCCCACAGCTGTGATGTCCCACGGGGTCATTGCAGCACCTGTGGCTCCCAGGTGTGCTGGGGGGCAGGTGAGGATCGTCCCCTTGTCCCCTGCTCCTTCCTCAGCCAGTGTTCCCCCACTGCTTTCTGCTGTTCTCATTATTGTTGGTTAATGTCAAGGCTGTCCTCTGCCTCCTAACTCAGGCTGAAGCCACTGGACTGCAGTTGCCAAGGCAACAAAACATTTTATGTAGCTGTCATACTTCATATAGTTAAAGGCTAAACAAACCTGAAGAAAGGGGCAGTTAGTGAAGGACAGGGGTGAAGGGATACAGGGATTTTGCTCTGGGACAAAGAGCAAAACAGGCAACAGTGATTGTAGGATGGAAATAAAAAATACCAGGCAGATGAGTTTCCTGGAAAGCTGCTTCAGGAGTTCAGAACTTTGATGAGGAACGAGCTGCATTGTGGTTATTTATTACTGCTCCTGAGAGCTCTGCAGAGAGCAGCATGCTGAGAGCCCCAGTTAGAGCTGCCTTAAATAACCCACCATGAGCTTGGCAGCTGTGTTAACCAGGACCCTGGCACTGCCCCGTGGAGGGCTGGGGGTCCTGGGGCTCCATGGGGCAGCACACAGTTTGAGGCTTGTAGCCTGCAGCTGAGCTGCTCTTCCTTGAGTGGTCTGGCCAGGAGAGATGAACCATTCATAGGAACTTCAGGTGCTACCCTGAGTGCTCCTGACTGCATTTGTTTGACCAAAAGAGGGGGGAAATAGGGCTTGGGAAGGAAGCTGGAAGTGTCTTGGCTGGTATTTTGGTGTTGAATAAAAGATGCAGGAAGAGGGAGTTAATACTGAGCTGCTCCTTATCCCTCCAGCCCGTGCATATGCAAAGCAGATATATCTGCCAGCTCCCATTTTTTTCTCCAGGGTGCAGGTACTTGAGCTTAATTTGCAAATTATGGTTAAATGCCTCATTGGATGTGTGGGGAGTGCAGGGCTCAACTCAGGCTCCAATGGGTGATGCCACTGGCTGTGGGCACGTGCTGGCACGGAGTAAGTTTTGGAATGTGGATGGACTCTGGAACATCTGCAGCGGGGAGGAGCACTAAACCTTTAATTAGGGATTTATGAACTGTGTAGAGATGATTGAGTCATTGTTTGACTTGCTTTCCAGAAATAGCTGGGGTGGTTTTTTTTTAACCTCCCCCCCCCATGAAGCAGAGAGCAGCAGTGCTGGGCAGGGTGCCAGGCAGGGGCCAGTGCCCGCTTTGGCTGAGCCGTGGTGGCCACCAACAGCTCCTTCCTCTGGGGGACCAGCAGCAGCCAGAATGCCAGTTGTGAATCCCAGAGAGACTGGGAGGCAGGCACATGCCAGCCTGGCTCCTCACTGCTCCCCACGGGCTGGCAGAAACAAAACCTCCCTCTTTTCTGCTTTATGCAAACTGCGAAGATGAAAAATCGCTGCTCAAAGTGATCTGCAACAAACAGCAGGGATTAAAGTCCCAGATAGTTGTGAAAGGAGACAGAGGGTGTTCAGTGTCTGGGGTCAAAACAATGCTTGTGCAGAGTGTTACCTTGGGGCTAAGAGAAAGAAACCCTTGGCAAAAAGCCCTTCCTGGGGAGGGGTTGGGAACAGGCTGGGTCATCCCCCTGGCCTGGAGAAAATAGCTGCCTTTAGGAAAGATACTCCTGGATCTGGGAGTGAGGTACCTCCTCTGGGCATGTGGCTGCAAGGAGCAGAGGTGCTTTTGGCAGAGCAGAGAGCCCAGACCCACGTCTGGGGCAGGTGTCACCCCTGGGCCAGCTGTGGGGCTGTCACATGTGCTGGGGAGCTGAGAGCTGTGCTCCTCTGCTCGGGCTGTCAGCCACGGAGGGCTGAGATCCAGCCCTGGTAATTAACAGTCTGACTGTGTGGGGATAATGATTCCCACTTCCATAAAGGAGAATTTTGTCTTCTCGCCTTCGTTTTGTCTCTTTGATCAGCCAGACCTCTCTGCCACATCTAGAGCTCACAAATGTGTTCCAGGGTTTTATAATCACTCATTTACACTTTCATAGATGCTAATACATGTAAGGATTTCCCTTTCAGACTCAGGCTTCCTGGTTATTTTCAGGATTTTTGCAGAGAGGGGACCCATTCCTGCAGCCATCATTGGGGTAAAACCAATTCAGTGGTCAGAATTAATTCTGAGGGGTTAAGAATGGTCATGTCTGGTAGGGGAGGGGGCTCTGCAGCCCTTCCTGCACAACTCTTAGCCTTGACTTTGGGCTGCACCCTGTGGAAGCCCAGATGGTTGATGTCCTGCTGAGGAGCAGAGACAGCAGGCTTGGGCCTGGGCAGGTTCTTTCCTCTTTTCTTCTCTTCTTTATTTTCAGGCTGAGAACACAGATGTCTAATTGGAACAGGGTATTTATCAACATAAGCTGCTTGGCTATTCAGTGATGAGCTAATCAAAATATTGTTGATACCGTGCCTGGAGAAATGTCACCCTTTCCCATGGCTTGGTTTACATCACTTTTCCCATCTATTTCAGAAGGTGTGAATAAATATTGACAGCCTGTTTGTGGCTGAAGCATTTCCCAGGATCTGCAGAGCCAGCCATGGGGAGCTCTGGGGCTGCCTGGCCAGCTCCACTTGGGTCAGGTTTAGTGCCAAATGATATTTCTGTTTTTCCTGGATATTTCCAGCCCTGTCCCTGGTGCCAGAAGGTTGGGCTCCTTCTGCACATCCTCACTCAGGATGAAGGTGTTCTCTGATAGAAAATTTCCAGTAGATTTCTGGAAACGAGAGTAAATGAGTTGTATTGTGCACTTTATACCCAAGCCAAATGATTTTGTTCTTACCTTGGTGGCTACAGTAACAGTAACACTTGGTAATAGTAGCATTTCTGTGTGCTTTTTGTAACATATAGCTTCTTTAGAGCAGTAACAACTCCAGAAGATGAATAGTTACAAAAGGTAGATGGAATTGATAGGCATTTTAATTTGTCATAGTTTTAGTTCCTGGGAGCAGCTGAGTAATTACACTGCCTGTGAAGAAAGAGAATGTAATACTTCCCCTCATTATAGATCTAACTTGTCTGCCTTCCCTTTTAATGTAAATGAAAATGAAGATATCTCTGATATCTTCTGTTTTGATCATAATTCGAAAGCCCCAGAACGGCCTGTACAGCTCTGTGTTGTGGTGTTGGGTGTACAGATTAATTATTTTTATGTAAAACCCAACCACTGGGTTAATTGCTCAAAGCACAAACCTGAGCTTGCCAACGCCAATTCCAGTGAGGAATTCCTCATCAGCTGAGCTGTGCTGGGCCATGGAGGAGGAGAGTTGGGCAGGATTTGTGAGGCTCTTAAATTCAAATTTAGGGCCTAAGGAAAGGAGACTTCTTCCAATTTGCTGTGGTGGTTTTCTTTCATAAAATACACCAGGATGGAGCCTGACTTGGGCTTTGTTTCTCTCTTGCAGCCTGAAGAACCAATAGTGGCTCATCAGTGGAGAAGAGGACAAGCACTAATGCTGCTTCTGTGGAGGGGAGCAGGTCAGCAGGAGAGGAGGCTTTTCTTGGACAGTGATCCTATGTGGATTCAATAATTAACATGTAACTAACCTTTGCTTTGGACAAGTACATGGATTGGTTTTTTTTTTTAATTTTGTGGTGAGTTAAGATATTTCGATGGATTTTTTTACCCTTTCAAGACAAATATTTATTCAGCACAGAGTCTAGAGTATCATAACTATCCTGTAAATACAGCACTTACTCATCAGTCATCTTCAGGGACAATGGAAACAAACTATTTTACTTTTTCATATTTATTCCTAGATTTCTCCCAAGAGTATAAGATTATTCTACTACATTATCCATGACAGTGATGTAATCAGTCTTCAATCAGAAATAAACACACTTTCTTCACCTTCTCCAGCATGGTTTGTGTCAGCACATACAGAGCAACAGCAGTGAATCCTGGGGATTGTGTAACAGATGAGTTTTCTTCCTTCCCTCTTTGTCTCTAGAGAAACAAACGGTTCCATGAGCAAAGACCACTGCAAAGGAAGTGTGAATTCTTTGTCCTGCCGGTAGGATTCCTGCAGGCTCGACAGAAGCTGTTTGTTTATTGACTTTGCTGCAGGGCTGGATGCTGCTCTGCCCACCTGAGAGCTGCAGGAGCAGGGTGGGAGCAGAGCCTTGGCCTGGGCTGAGCTGGCCAGGTAAGGCTGCTCACCTGTGCAGCTGCAGGGAGCCAGCAGAGACACTGAGCCAGCCCTGCACAGCCAGCAGCAGCTGTTCCCTCTCTGCTTTGGGCACCTGAGCAGAGAGAAGGAGTTGGAGGAGAGCCCTGGGCTGGACCTGAGCCTCCAGTGCTGTGAGGGACAGTGGGGTGCTGCAGCATCACCTCTGTCACTCTGTGGGGACACTCAGAGCCACTGCAGAAGCTCTGTGTGATTAATTTGTGCTCTTGCATCGATGCCTTTCATGTGTGGAGGAGAATGGGTTTTTCACAGATGAGTAAACATCTCCTTGGGTTTCATAGCTGTGGGGCGGTTTCATTTATTGTGTTTTGGGTAATAACACAAGCTGCCAGTGTTCCTGGAGCTAAACTGCCTCTTTACAGAGAGAATGATTTACAGAAATAGGGCACATCAGTCATGTGGGTTCAAGCCTGGCTTTTCCAAGCCTTCTTTCCCCAAAGGAACCCTCCCCCAAGCAGCATCCAGGGTGCTGCAGAGGCGTTTTTGTCAGGAGACAAACCCAAAAATCTGTGTGCTCTAGTAATCACTACAGACTAATTGCAGCAAATTAATTACAGCACAAACACAATTCCTTTCCCCAGGCAGGTGTGGAGAGAGCTCTGCAGTGAGCTGGGTTGGACCCAGGCTGTGCTAGGCTGGCTGCTGTCCCCTGGGTGTCTAGCCTGGCCTGGAGCTGGTGTCACTCTGGCAGCTCTGGGGTAGGTGATGTGTCTGGTGGCACTGCAGAGCAGGAGGGGCAGCACTGCTGATGGGATTCCCACCCCCCACACCCCACAGGGCCCAGCCCAGGTGAGCTGGAAGGCAGGTGAGGTGCCCCATCACACCCCTGTCTCTCCAGCTTCTGCCTGGAGTGACAGAGCAGCACAATATTTCCATTTGTTGCCAATATTGTCCAGGTCCAGTCAATCAGGCTTTGATCCCTAAATCCTTTTAATCTCTTGTTTTTCCTAAGTTCATTAGGCTTTCAAAGCAAGACATAAAAAGACAAATCTCCTCATGGTAAGTCAGTGATCCCTGTAGAAGTGCTGCCAGATCTCTGATGTCAAGCCTGGTCCAATGGCCCCAGGCTGAAATGTGGGAGAGGATGTGTTAGAGAGCTTTCAAAATGGTTCAGTGCAACCACTGTGTCCCCCTAGGTTATTTTAAACTGAAGGGTGAAAACATTTGCCTATATTTTCTTCATTAAAAAAACCCCATAAACACACTCATCAGCATTTTTCATGCAGAACATCTATATGTAACAATTTGATTTTGTCTGCTCTGGCCAAATGTTTTACTGGTTTAAAATTCTGTGCAAGATAGTCTGTAAAGAAAGTAAATCTCAAAAATTTATCATCAGTCTGGTTGGGTCTCTCCCCAGACTCACTTTACAGTCAGTGCTAACTGGAATACAAGTAGCACTGGGAGACAGCTGCAGATGTGAGTGCCAGCACTGAAACTGGAATGTTTTAGATGTGTTTCATTATTGTAGCCCATACTAATGCAGCTCTCCAGAGCCTGGTGTGAGTGTGTCAGGTTGTGTTTCAGGGGCAGGACACTGACTTCCAGTGGTGGTTGATGCTCAGACATAGCTCAGCACAAATAATACATGGTTTTATCTGGCCAGCACAAATAATACATGGTTTTATCTGGCTCCTTATGTGGAGGCAGTGGAGCTCTATGGCAGCAGGGTGTAACATGAGGCTGCCCTGAGAGGTGCAGCTTCAAACAGAGATTAGTCATGGGAGAAGAATGCTCCTGGTAGTAAGTGGTGCTTCCTTTGCTAAGTTCCTGTTGCATCAACCTAATTAGCAAGTCCTGACCTTTAAAGCCACCTTCCATAATCATCAAATTAAGTATGTGGAAGTCTGATTCTTCCTCTGGGCTGTGCTGGCAGCTTCCTGCACCTGCCTGAGGTCACTGACCTGAGCAGCTGCCAGCCTGCTCCCACAGCAAGAGGGAATCCCCAGGGCTGGAGACAAGCAGGACCCTCTTTGGGAGTTGAACATTTGAGAGCTCAAGAGAGAGAGCAAATGTCCATTAACCCTGTGGTGTGTTCCTGCTGGAGTTACTGCACTGGGCTCAAGTGTGAGACTTGAGGAAAAATTTTGTAGTGGGCCACTGCTCCCTAATTGAACCCTGTCACCCACTTGCAGGTCTCTGACAAAAGCCTTTGTCTAACATGTTTTTAATCAGTGTGTGCATTTCAATTTGCATATTAATAGCAAGGAGCTGTTACTACAGCTGCTGTTGATGAGATGGTGTCAAGCCCATCTTCCCATCTGAGGAAAGAAAGAAACTGCATCAATTATGTAAAGAATGACATTGGCAGAAGACATGTCTGAGGATGTCCATTCTTTGTCTGCATCTTCCTTTATCTCTGCCTTTATTTTGCTCTTAATGGCTCAAATTGATGCATTGATTAAGCTTCTTTTTTCCCCTTAGAACAAGGATCATTTAACAAGAGACTGGGCCTGTTGTGACAGCTCCAAGCTAAATACAACAGTTTTGTTCAGTGTTTTTGACTTGTAAAATGGCAAAAGGTGGCCCTGCTCTGGGAGCCATTTTTTGCAGCTGACCCAGAAGAATAATTAACATGCTGTAATGAACCATGGCACTGCTCTGCAGGTTCCAGCCTTTCACAGCTCCACAGGTGTTGGCTTCACCATCCAACTCAGTGCCAGAGACTGGGCTGTGGTGGTGCTGATGGCACAGGAGGCAGATGATGGCACAGGAGGCAGATGGAGCATGGCTGCTGCTCCACAGAGGATTTACAGGAGCAATGGGATGAGGGAGAGCTCATGGAGTGGCTCAGAGCAAACCATGATAAAGGAGAACTATGGAAATAGAAAATTGAAAGGAAAAACCCCGAGGAAAAAGCAGTTCCCTCCAGCCCAGCTCCACAAAGAGAGCTGGAGGAAAAGCAAGCCCTGCTGCAGCAAGGGGAGTGCTGCACACACACATTTATTGAGATCAGTGCTGCTCTTAGCAGACAGACAACCTCAGTTCACCCCCTGCTACCAATTCAGCAGCTTCTCCTAATGAGGAAATTGCTCTCTGTGCTGGGGAATGTGGAACCCAGCAGGTGCACAGGATTAAATAATGGAAAAGCATCTTTGCTAGTGCCAAAAGCGTGGTGGTGCAGTGGCAGGGGTGAGTGGGACCCTTGGGTGGGTGCTGTGAGGGTGCTGCCTTTGTGGAGCACAGAGGTGGAGAGCTTGGTGCCCCTGGGTGATTTGGCTGGGGCTGCCAGGAGCAGGGCTCTGCTTGGAACAGGAACCACTGGGGATTCTTCCCTCAGAAGTGGCACGAGGCACAAGCAATGCCTTTGGCTGTTCCTGCAGATTTAGGCAGCTGCAAATTTGGAAAGGTCTGGCCAGAACCCAGCTCACATCATTCACCTCTAAACCACGGGGGTGCTGTCTCGATTGCTCCCACCGTGACTCACTTTCTAATGCAGATATTTAGTTCAGTAGTGCAGTGATGCATTAAAATGGATCTCAGTAAAAAGGCAAAGCTAATTATAAAAGACCCAAACAATTCCCCCCCTGCTGTCTTGTCCTGAGCATTTTTGGCCACTGACCAGTAAGTGCCTACAGGCTCTGGAAAAAGGAAGACAAAATCAGTCTCTGCTCTTGTGCCCAAAGGTTGTTTTCCTCTCCAAATACCTCATCTCAGCCTCTCCCTGGCACAGCTCAGGTGCTTATTTCACCCTTATAATTAGTTCTATGTTGTTTACTATCAGTGTTGTAGTAGTGAGGATCTAAGGCTGTAGCATGATAAGGTTTATAGTGAAATTAGAGTATCCAATAGATTCAGAGACCAGACAGGCTTTAGGGCAACAGATTCTTCTTTGGATCTGGAATAGGAACAAGCTTCCAGCTAGATCTAGACTAGAAAAAAAACCAGCTTCAATTTAATGTAATCGTAGCAACAAATTAGACAGTGTGGGGGAAAAGGTAGTAAGTCCCTGTAAAATTAACTAGTGTAAAACCTAATTTATTATTTCAAATTTGGGAGGCTTCAATAGTGTTACAATCATCACCTAATTTCACAGGGGTTGAAGTAAATTTGTTGTTTAGCATTGGACAGAAAGTTGGAGCTGCCAGTTGCCAGCTGTGATTGCACATGTTGAGGGTTGTGTTTGGGGGCTTGTTCAACCCTCTGTTGCCATTCAGCATCATGCACTTGTATGTGAAAATGCCCAACGTGGTGATTTGTGTTCTGAGAACAGGATATTTGTGTCTGTGCCAGTTCTAAAACAAGCACAAACAGAGATGTGCATCGCAAAAGGAATGTTAAAAATAAATTATTTCAAACCGTGCTGTATAGTTGGATTAATCTGGGGTTTTTGAGGATTTATTTCAGTTGTATCTCTTTTTTCTCCTCTTTTCCCTGTCCTACCTGCTCCTCTCTGAGGTTTCCTCTTAGAACAGGAGCCCAGATCCCCCAAATCTCTGCCAGATCTGGGGGTGGCAGCAGTGGCAGGGGCAGGACCTGCATAGGGCTGGCCAGAGAGAGCCCAGGGCAGCGTGCCACTGCGAGGGGACAGGGGACAGCAGTGCTGGGAACAGCAAATGCAGCTCAGGAAATAATCCATCACCCTCTCAGTGCTGAGAGCACCGTGGCAAACGTGCTGACAGCCCACCCAGCCCTGCCTCCCCTCTCTGCCAGTGGCCTCAGTATATTCGTGGTGATGTAATAAAGTCATATTTTAAATTCAAACCCAATGGTTCAGACCCATTTCTCTGCATAGCAACACCAGGCTCCTGTCCCAGGAGGGGCATTTAGAAAGGCCCCAGAGACATTTAACAGAATTTTCTCTTGGAAGTCAATCTAGAGAACAGCTCTGGAGCCATTCCCTGTTGGTGGGCTCCAGTGTGTGTGTTTTAAATAGTCAGCTGCTGTGTGAGTTTAACACAAAACACGAGTATTCTATTTAATTAAACACGCAGTTAAGGCATACATACAGCTTGCAGAAGGATGCTCTGTGGCTCCTGTGCCCCTCAGTGTGTCACCAGGGCACTGCTGTCTCCTCCTTGCTGAGCAATAAGCTGGCAGTGGCTTCAGCAGTGCCCTTGGGGATGATGCTGGTCCCCAGAGTAAGTCCCTCCCCTTTCCTGCTGAGAAGGTCCCAAGCTAATTAAGTAATTTGGCCCCTTGGGGAGATTTATTCCTGTGACAGAGGAGGTGGCTCTGCCTGTGCCACCCCTGAGGGCTGGAGGTGCTGTTATCTCTGGTGCTGTCAGTCTGCATAAATATATATATATATATATATATATATATATAATAAAA
>VXAX01001247.1:35763-45968 GCA_013399835.1 Leptocoma aspasia | reverse complement strand
TTAGTATATATTATATATTTATTATATATATTAAATTTATTATTTATTATAATACCATTTTATTATTATACCATTTTATTATTATTATAATACCTTTTATTCCATCTTCAGTCTCATGTGAAGGGCAAGACAATACAGACGTTATAATTCACGCCATCACAATCAGAAGCCAACTATTTCCTAATTATAAACTACAGAAAAGCAACTTAAACGGACAGAGGAGTATGTTAAATGGCAAACCTGCAGGCTTCAGACTGTCCTTGCAGCCGGTTCTCTGTCTCTTTCTGGGGAAAGTGCTTTGCTGAGATGTCTGTAAGTTTAGTAAATGATCTCGTTTGTTTTCCCTCTGTCAGTGAGTGTTTGCCAACACTGCTTTTTGCTCCACAGCAGCAGGGGGTCCTGCTATTGGCCTGTTTATTTCACTGATGTTTGGGTTTTTACTCAAGTGGATTCCCAGCAATATTCCCTGCCCAGGGGTCATGTCTGTGCTGTGTGCGGACTTGGGGATAGTGCTTGAGTAGAGGCAGGAAAGCTGCTCAAAACAAAGAAAAAGAAAAGCAGCATTAATGCTTACTAGTTTTTTAGGCACCCAAGTCTGTAAATCTCCAGTCTGAAACTTGTCCACGCAGCAAAACGAGTTTCTGCAGCCTGGTTTGCTCTGTGCCCCTTCAATGCATTAAAATTCATGCTCCCTGCTCCCCCTTGCTTCCAAGTGCCTCTGCCCTGCTGTGTGGAAAGCTGCTCTGTTTTCTTTTTCTCTTGCCAAGCCCCGTGCCTCCTTAACAGACGAGTGGGCTGAGGCGAAGCCCATCTGGGTGGGAGCTGGGAGTGAGGGGAAGCGTGGGAGGGACAAACGCTTCACATCATGCCATAAACTCGGGGAGTTTGCCTTAAAAGCTCCCTGTGGCTTCAGCACGTATTGAGGGCAGCACAAAAAAATATCCAACCCAAAGCCAAAGTAGCCTGGAGATCTGCTGGCAGGGTGCAGAAGCTGGTGGTGTCAGTGTGTCCCTGCTTGTAAGAGCCTAAAAGGAGATGCAGGACTGCAGAGGGCTCTTTAAAATGCTGTTTATTCTATCCAGACAGCAATCAGGGGTTGTGGGTTACAGAGCCCAGCCTACAGCCACCAGCAGAAGCTGTAGGCATGCCTGAAGTCCCAAGTCAGAAGTCTGAAGTCCCTTTAGTTCTGGTTACAGTACATTAAATACTTTTCTTTACTGAGCATCTTAATACCTAACAACCAATCAATACCTTTACTATTACCTACAGCCTGTCCTAACTACTAACATTACAATATTCATGTCACTGTTCTCCAATCACAAAAGGTCAGTGTGGTACAGTTTGAGCTAGAAGTGGTTTTTCAGTTTTCTTGCAGTGGAAATTTCTGAGACCTTTTTTCTACTTACAACATCAGCATGTCTATTTATTTCTTGTATTTTTCTGCTTGGTAAAAAACATCTTCTGTTTGAGGTGGGCTTATCCTTTGCTCTAAGTCATAAAAAACCTTTCTTAACTAACACACCCTTTGCCTTCTTAGTTACCCAGTAAAACTGGCTCAGCATTCTTTTAGACCTTTGTTATTCTTCTATATCCAAACTTGCTTCCATCTCTATTCCTTTCTCAGTTTCTACAGTCAAAAATCTTTCTGCCAAGCACATACCTGTGAGACTTTCTTGTCAAACTTTCATCCATCCCAACACCTGCTGAGCTTCCACATCACTGAGCCACTCAGCCTGGTCCTCCAGGACACTCCAGGCACCCTCCCTGCAGGGAGGTGGCTTTGGGAGCAGGAGGAGATCACTCAGGGCTGCTTCTCTTGCCTCACAGACTAAAGAACAGTTGTGACTCCAAATCTTGGAGGCTTGTGGCCCTGAATATTAACCACCACATTCCCTGCTGACTGCAGCTCTGGAATATTAAGAAAAATTTGCCAGTGAAAAACCCTGTGGTGGGATGGGACATCCCTGTGGGTGATTGCTGCAGCAGTGTGGAGTCCCAAGTTAATGAGAGAACAACTGGATATGGAGCAAGAGACTGAGAGTGATGAGAAGGTCATTTTGTGAGGCTCTTGTGAGTCTGTGCAGGGTGACTTACCTCTCTCCAAGGTCTGGTTTGGGATGACATATATTATTCATATAGCAAGAATAGGTGTCTTCCCTCCTGGTTTTCTTATGAAAATACCTTCTATTCATAGCACTGCAGAAAGTGTGATATAATTTATCCGAAGGTACAATCAGAATTTTTTTAATATTCCAGAGCTGCAGTCAGCAGGGAATGTGGTGGTTAATATTCAGGGCCACAAGCCTCCAAGATTTTGAGTCACAACTATTCCTTAGTCTATGAGGCAAGAGAAGTAGCCCTGAGTGAAGAGTGGCAGGCACAGTTCCTGGCTGGGCTAGGAAGTGTTCTCCTGCCCTGGGCTTCCTGATGGAGGTGCTGGGGCTTGACCATTTGAGCTGCAAAACGTCTGGGCAGGTCTGAGTCTGCTCAGCACTGCTGCTCCCTCTCATGTTCTCGGCAGAATCTCCCTTGTTCCTGCTCCTTCTGAAACCTGGGAGGGTGTTGGGGCGGAAGTTTCTTTGCTGTGTCCTCCTGAAGTCCCCCTGTGGCTCTTGCCTTGGGGCCCAGCTTTCCCTGAGTGCTCCTGATGGCAGTGATGTCACGGAGCAGAATTTCAGGGGAAGTTCCCCAAAATCATGACTTGAATTCTTTCCAGCTCAGGGTTTTTACCATTGCATCTCAGAATTTCAGGTAAAGTAGATCAATCTGTGAGCTCTGCCATCACCTGTGGTTCTCATTTTGCCTCCAGTGACACTGTGGCCTCATTTTGGAAGGTCTGAATAACTTGCATTTGGCCCCTGGATATGACACAGAATCCGACTCCTTCCCTCTTTATGATACCTGTGGCAATAATTATTCTTCCTCTCCAAACAGCATTTTCCTCTTTAAAAGGGCTTTTTCTCATTCTCATTTCCATCCTGGAAGTGCTGGTTTCTGTTCTATTTTTAATGGAAAGGCTGGAGGGCAAATGCAATTAAACCGCAGTGCATGAACTGTAACTTGAAATAGATTTAAAAAAAACCCCAAAACCCAAACATCACAGAGGACTGGCTTTCTAATCTGGGCTCCAAGTCCAGGTCTCAGTTTCTGTGATCAGACCAAGGGAGGCCAGATCACAGAGGATTTGGGTGAGGTGAATGGAGTGTGTTGATGGAGGAGATCCTGGCTCCAGTTATGCCAGGGCTGGCACTAGATGCCAAGGCAGCACTCAGGATCACTCCTGGTGTCAGGGGGTGTTTTGAGGGGGAGCCCAGCTGTGTGTGAGTGTGGAGCTGATCCCTTTGCATCTGGCACTGAGGGTTATAAAGGCAAAGGTGTTACCAGCACCTCAAATGTCCCTTGTGGCCACAGGTGTGTGGCTGTAGCATGCTGAGGCTGCTGATCCCCCTGTGCAGATCCGGTGCCATGGGCAAGGAGCTGGGAAGTGAGGTGGTTTTTTGAGTCCCCACCACAAACNCACACCTGTGTGCTCCAACTCATCCCAAAGCCTTGGCAATTTTTTCCCTGGGACAGAGGTTAAAATCAGTGTTCTGCTGAGAATCAGGGCTTCCTAAAACTGTCATAGAAACATTCCCTGTGCCCTGGATTCCAACAGGAAGGATGGAGTGACCTGCCATTATTGCTAACAGACAGGATCAATGATGTGAAAGGTGTCATCCTTCTCCATTTTCTCCTCACGCTGGAACTGATGCCCTGCCTCGCTGCTGGAGGCTGTCATCACTCACCAAACCTGACATTCCTGCCATGTAAAAAATGGCCCACACATCAGTGTTGCTGATCTTGGGCTCGGTGACCTCAGAGTGCCTGCTCCAAAATTATTCCATAAGATCATCTACTGCATTAGTGATTTATCCCACAAACCACATCGTGGTGACTCAGGCTGCTTGTTGCAGACAGTGTGGAAGGTATGGCTGCTTCACTGAAATGGTGCATTTCCCTGGAGAAGTGTGAAATTATTATTAAAAAATAGTTATTGAGGAATAAAATCCATTTAAGTTATTGCATTGAGTCCTTGCTCAGCAGAATATCCAGGATCTCTTGGGCAAGTTCATTATGGGAGTCAGGACTCTGGGTGTGCCTGACAGGGGCTAAAAGCAGAGACCCAGCTTGCTCCGTATCTCATTTGGCATCCAGGGGCTCAGCAGGAGGGTGCAAGCCCTCAAAACTGACAAAAACCAGGCACAAAATGGAAAATAGAGCTCAGCTGTGCCCTCAGCCTGCTGTGATTGCTCTGCTGGTGTCCTGCTGCTGCCTGAGTCCTCCTCACCTTCTGCTTCCCTGAATTTAACACTTCTGTAGTTATTAAAGGGAAAAGTGTTCTTGTAAAGTCAATATACTTCACAAAATATACATATACAAGGCAGGAAAACAAATTTGTCTGTGGTTCTCCTAAATAGGGTGAAAACTCCCTATTACTCAGCTGTGTGGTTGTGGGACTTTGACACTGGGAGCTTCAGCTCTTTTATTAGCGGCAACTTTTCCCCTGCTTTAATTTTCTTCAGCTGCAAAACCTCTTCATGGACAGACTTCCTGCAGCCCTGTATGTCTCCCCATTGCTCTCATCTGCTTGCAAGTTGAGTTTGTTCCCTGGGGAGACGTCTCTGGGCTCTGGAGAGGCACAAAACAGGGAGTCAAAGAGATGTCTTGTCCATCATTTTGTCTTTCCTGCTCACACCTTGTGGGTGAGGAGACCAGGTGAAGAGGGATCCCTCAGGAAGAGCTGGCCAAGTAACATTAATCACACTGATAGGGCTCCATAATGTCCTGTGGTTTATTGCACAGAATGGTTGCTTATGTACCTTCTAGAATTGTTTACAGTTTCAAGCATCCCCTCATTGGTGCACAGCAGAGAAAGAATGTAACCAAACATTGTTTACTTTACACTTAAAACGACTACCTGTTCAAACCTAAATCTGTATCTGTTACTACACAAGTAAACTGCCCTCTCCCTTGCATGCCTTAAGATAATTTCAAACGAGGCCACAGGCTTTGGCTTGAGCTCAGGCCTCAGGCCTTAACTCAGGCCTCAGGCCTTGATTCAGGCCTCAGGCCTTAACTCAGGCCTCAGGCCTTGACTCAGGCCTCAGGCCTTAACTCAGGCCTACACTTAGGCCCAGTCTGGGTTGTTCAACTGGTTCAGAGGCAGGTCATGTCCCTGCTCTCTGAGAAATTCTGTTACAACCAGGATGTGCAGCTCCAGTGGGGATTGCTCCTGATCATTTCCAGAGGTGTAGTGTTGGCTGGTCAAATTCTGACGTGTTTAGACAATTACCAATTCTAGAAAACTGTCCACATCAGAGGTTTAAGGAGTGCACTAATTTAATAAGGAGTCACTTGTAACACCTTGTTACTTCCCCAGTTCTAAGGATGTTTATGGCCATGCTGATGATCAGTGTCACGTGCAAGGCAGTGCCCAGGGAGCAGATGGAAATCTTTCACTCTTGAGGCTGGAGAGATGTGGCAGGGACAGTGTGGTGGCAGCCCAGGCTGTCCCCAGTGTCAGGAAAATTAATCCCCAAACATCAGAGGTTTATGTCCAAAAAGGAGACAGAGAAGTCCTTTTACTTTATTTGAATAAAGGGAGAGGCCATGGGGCATTCCCCTGGGGTTTAACGGCAGCTACTGAGAGCTTTTATAGTCATAAAGGCTTTTATAGCTGTAACACCTTGAAACCATTCATGCCACCATCCAGAGCAGCTCTTTCTGAGGGTGTCCAGGGTGGTCCCTCACCTGCCCCATTCTCTGGGAGCTGCTCCAGGAGGTGCCTGGAAGTGCAGGTGCAGAGGGAGAGTTGTGCTGCTTTGCTGCAGTGCAGGTGAAAGGCAGAATTGCAGGAAGGTAATAAACTGCCCCATTTACCAACCGATTAAACACCTATTTAAAGCCTGACTTGGCCACTCAGGCAGCAGAAAACAAGGTACAAGGCAGTGCAGCCTGGAAAAACTGCTCTATGGACATTCCAACTGCAGCTTTTCAAAAGTTCAGGTGCTGTTAATGCCCAGAATATGGTTTCATCTGCCTGCAGCAGCTGCCTTTTGCATGTTTTTCTAATGTTTATAAGATGTTCCTGTTTTACTTAAAGTTCACAGCATTTAAATAATGTGTTTGAGCAGATTAAAAGTAACACAAGATGCCACCTCTCTCCAGGCTGTGGGAAAGAGTCCAGTTAACAGGAAAATCTCCCTGTCCACCCTGCTGATGCCAGACTCCCCTCCTGCTGTACTTCATGCCACTTCATTTTTTAAATTGGCAGCTTATTGAAATTAAATTACTGTGTTTGTGTGTGTTGTCAGTAGCATTTAAGCTGTTCACTTTTTGGAAATCTGCTAGTTCTCCACGGGGCAAGCACAGGGATAAATTCCAAATAATAGGTAGATGAAACAGTCTTTCATCCACATAGTGAAATCCTTCCAAGAAACCTGGTTTACAGGTAAAAAAATCCTTAGAAGTCATCCAGAGCACCTTTCTGGGACAGTTTATATTTTTCTGTAGTAAACAAAATTATCTTTGGGGGTGTCTTTAAAAAGAGGCGACCTTTTAAAAAGAGGTGACCTTTAAAAGGGGTGACCTTTTTCATTTAGGTCTTTAAGACCTAAATGAAAACCTTAAGGGACCCACACTTATCCTGCAAGGTGGAGGAATAAAAAATAGAGACTCTAACAGGCAGAGCAGTTCCTCCTGCAGTGTCTAATAAATGACTTCTCATTGTGGGCTGCCAGTCTGTTGTTCACCATCAGAAAAATTTGTATTTATCCCTGGCATTTCCTGTGTGCCCTCCTGAATACACAGGAGGAATTGTTAAAAATAAATGCTGCCAGTACTGTGCTCTACAGCCTCCTTATGATATGTGTAGAGCAAGCAGCTCTACAGCCAAGGTTGTGTGTGTGTTAATAGGAGGGTATTTTAAAAAAAATTTAAACAAAAAAAGCTGATCAGAGGCAGTGGAATCTTTTCAGTTATGTCTTACAGGAGAAAGACTTTGTGGAGGAGTGTGATGATATCCTGTGACTCGTGTTCAGAGCCCAGACCTTGCAGGGTCAGCATAAATTTTAGCAGAAACTGTCTGTCAAGCGTTATGTGAGGATGTTCTGTGCCCCAGAACAAATCTGGGGCTCACATCTCTGCCTGTGCATTGCTGTCCCTCTGCTTTGTTATTCCTGTGCAGCTGATGGGGTTTAATGCTGCACAACTGCTCCAAATGTGGCAGCACCTGCACATGGCTCCCTGTTTTTGCAGCTTTTGGTGGCACCTACTTATCCAGGTTTGTGTTCAGTAAATGCCTGATCTGTTTGTGAAGGGAAACAAAACATTAGTAACACTCTGCTTTGCCCTTACAGAAATGAAATATGTGAGCATTTATTGGTAACAAACTGCAGGAAAATGATAGGTGTGTGTGTGAGCCAGAGAGGAGCAAATTATACAGGCACAACCAAGTTGGTTAAATGTCTCCAGTGTGGTTGTCCAAGGGCTTGGCTGGGATACAGACTGGTGAGTGAGACCCTGCTCTAAACTCAGTTTTAAGCCAATCCATGTACCTCTGTGTTTGTGGTAGGTGGGTGCTTGCCCCTGGGGTACCCTGGGTGCTCCTGGGGTCTCTGGGGGGAGTTGTGTGTTGTCCCATGCATGAGCAGCTGGGAATTAAATGAATTTATTCCTGAATGAAAGCCATTTCTAATGGAGCCAGTGCTTTAGAGAGGGAAGTGCTGCTGACCCCATGCAGGGGGCTCATCTTTCAGCCACTTCAGTCTTGTTAATGTATTTTTTCCCCTCATAATGAGCCTTTCCTGCCATGACTCAGGGCACATGCATTATCCCCCACAGGACCTGTGGGCTGGAATTGGTGTTTTCCTGCTGCTGGTGTAGCTTTGCTGGAGGGGGGTGTTGGGGGGTGTCTCCTCAGGTTCAGAAGCTGCCAGAGCTCAGCTGCAGACACCTGGGAAAAGGGCTTGGAGGAAAGGATATGCTGGAAAGCAACTCACACTGTCAGGTTTGGAGTGAAACAGAATAAAACTGATATCTTTTTAAAATTCGTGGTTGTGTTAATGCACTCAGTCAAGTGTAATTAAATGTAGAGACTCAATGGATTTATACCAACACTCTGTGGGAGCCTGTCAATCTTCCAGGGAATTGAACCCCCAAACAAATGAACAAACCTTTAATATCTTCAGCTCTGGAGAAGCATCCAAGGGCATATTTCCAGGGGAGATGCTGTATCTGTTAGTCTGGAGGGCTGAGGGACAGCTCCTCACACCTTCAGCTGTACACACCTTTGTGCTGCAGCACAGAGCCACAAATCTCCTGGTCAGAACGTGTCCTGGGCTTTGGATGCCAGCAGATGGAGATGCTGGGCTTGGCACTCAGCTACACCCACCAGGAGTTCCTCATGCCCCTGCCTTGCCCTTCAGGACAGGACCAGGAGCTGCTGGCCAGTGCTTTGCTGTGCCTGGCTCTCTCTGCTCTGCTCCTTTACCTGTCAAAACACAGACTGCCTGGTGGAAAAGAGTTGTCCCAGCTTCAGGATCTGAATAAAAAGAAGAAAAACCACAAAGTGGTCTGTAGTTGTTGTTGTTGGCATTAGGGGTTTATCAGTTGTCCTGGTTCTTTCCTCTCATGCATAAAGACTCTGACTCCAGGTATCAGAAGGTTTAAGATAGTTTATTTATGATGGCTCCAAATCCAGGCTGAGGCTTTTGCCTGGTACAATCTTAGTACATTTGCTTTCTTTCATAAGTGCCTTAGTACAAGAATGTCCTGCTGCCTGCAAGAATGCTCTGTGTCTTGCCAGAATGCTTCTGTGTCCAGAATGCCAAGGTGAGGAAAGCTGATAAGACCAGCTTTCCTCATTGGTTAGATAGAGAAAACTATCTCTCTATGTACTCTCTATCCCTCTCTTTACTGTTTTTAGAACAGAGTAAAGAAACATCACCTGTGTCCCTGAGAATAAGACATGGCCCAGAGATATTTTCCCAAATCTATCTTGTTTCCCTTGAGAATGAAATCTAGAAGGCTTGCTGCTAGGAGATTCATAAAACCCAAACTCATAATTCCCACAGTGGTGGGGGAAGATGCTGCATGCACAACTGAGCAGTGCATGGCTGTCTAAAGGTGAGCATCTCCTCCACAGGAGAGGGTTTCTCCTACAAGTTGCACCTCACTACCAATAAGTGTTGGAAGCCAGGGATGAGCAAATGGCACAGAGGAGCCCACCTGGGCCCTGGCCAGCTCCTGCACCACAGGGGGGGTTGGGCAGGGGGGTTTCTGTCACCTTGTGGGAGCAGGATGGTGCCCTGTGCCCCCGTGTCTCCATGCCACGTGTGCCCAGGGCTGCAGGGCATCTTCTGCTTCCCACACATGCACCAGGGCACTTCTGGAGGTATTTCTCCTAAACTTCTTCTCAGGAATTCCTCTGTGGTCACGAGCAGAATTGGGAAAATTATCTACAGCAGAGTGAGAAAGGGAGGGTGAGACACTGCTGAGCTAATTTTTTCCTATTTGTGGAGGTTTTTTTCTCTTTCTCAGTTGAATTCTCACCTTCTCACAACAGTTGTTGCATATCTCTGTAAACCTCATCTAATCCTTTTGTGAAGCTAAAGTAAATATGACTGAAAGACAAAATACATGCTGTACTTGATGTAAGACTGATGACACGTCCCCCAATTATCTTCAGCGGTGAAATAGCTGTAATCAAATTTAGAGAGCAGCTGTGTTACTCAGCACTGCTGACAGGGATGCAGTGGGTTAGAATTGATGCTGCCTCTCATTAATCCAGCCCCATGGCCCCATTGGGGATGTGCTCACCCAGTTCACACAGCTCCACACACCACCAGCAGCACTGGGCCATCACCAGTCTGCTCTGCCACTGGCCCACTGCTAATTCTCTGCCCCAGAGCTCCCAGCTGGGTCCTGCACATCCCTAAATGTGGTGGGAAGTGGGACAGAGCCCCTAGGCATCGTGTCCCTGCTGGGCTGCCGTGCCCTTCTGAGCCATCAGCTTGCCTTGCCCATTCCTGACAGCTCCAGGGAATTGCTTCTCTTGGGCTACAAGTTCAGCCAAGCACCTGAACTACTTTTATGTTTATTTTTTTAGCTTTAGCACAAATAGTTGTTTGAGTGGAGGACTCATTTCAGCTGTCTGTTTTCTCAAA
>VXAX01001247.1:9051-26975 GCA_013399835.1 Leptocoma aspasia | reverse complement strand
AATTTTTTTTTTTTTTCCCCTCCCTCTTTTTTTCCTTTCTCCGCTCCTCCTCCTCCTCCTCCTCCTCCTCCTCCTGGCAGGGCCAGCTCCTAGGATCACTCACAGCCAGGTGCCCAGGATCTCTGGATCTCTGAGAGGTGCCAGAAAAGGCAGATGCTGCTGAATGACAGCACTGCTCTGTGACAGGACACCCCCAGGGCCACCACCAGGGGAGAGGATTCAGATCCAGCCTCTGCACCTGGTTTCAAGTGGTTTAATCACAGCACAAAGGGAAGAGTGTGAGAAAATGGGGTGAGAGAACATATTCTCTCATGGTAAATCACCACTCTAGGTCCTGTTGCCATTGGCAGCCTGAGGGATATTTTTTAGAGATGCTAAAACACATAGCAAATTAGGAAAACAAGAGAAAAACCAAACCAAAACACCATATTGTGTAAGATCATATCTCTTGATACCAGAAAAGCTTCTCAGAATGAACCACCTCGTTCGTGTTTACTCGTTTGTTTGGGGTTTTTCATCTGAAGAAATGAAAAATATGTCGTTTCTGTTTTTCTGTAAAAATAGCTATTGTCATCGATGTCACCTTTGTAGCCTTGCCTCACTGCCTGCAGAGGTCAGCAGAGCCGGAGCCCTGGTGGAATGTGAGCAGCCCTGCTCCTTCCAAGGCCAGGAAAAGAAGACCAACGTTTCGTGATCCTTTTAACTTGTTAAATGTAAAACTTGAAAAGTCTCACACTGAAACCTCAGCAGCCACAGGCAAGTTTTCTTCAGCCAGCTTTGTTATTTCTCTGCAGAGAAAGCTAGTTAAGGAGGGATGAATCCAGCCCATAATTACTGAATTCCAGTCTATAATTCCTCCAGGAAACACTGGAGAGCTCTCAGGCTCACACTGAAAGGAGAGAATTGCAGGTGTTTGCCCTTTTGGAACTGTTATAGGGGAATATGCAAAGAAGGCCTGAAAAGGGGGAGGTGAGTGTTGGCAGCACCAGGCCTGGGAGGTGCAGCCAGCACAGGTGTGGTGACACAGTTGTGTCCCTGGCTGCAGGAGCTGAGTGCTCCCAAAAAAGCTCTGACTTCAAAGACTGAGGCTTCAGGGAGAAGGAGCCCTGGGTGACAGCTCAGCACCATCACACTTTCAATCACTCTTGCTACTTCTAGAGCAGCTGGTCTAAGCTTCCCCAGAAAACCTGTAGGAAAAGAGTGAAGATCAGATGTGACGTTCTGGACTTCACCTGTGAAAAAAATAGAAATAAAATAGAAATAAAAATAGGAAAACAATAGAATAAAAATAGAAAAAATAGAATAAAGCAAGATACAGAGAGACTCGTGGTTGTACTAGATATGCTGAAAGGAGAACAGGGAGACACAAAATCATGTGCAGGTCAGTTTTATACAAAACATCAAAGGCAGGTGGGAGTGACTGCTCCTGGGCATGGCTGGCAGTTCAGAGCACAGCCACCCAGGGACCCCAGCAGAACCAGCAAGAGCATCCCCATGTCCTCAGCAGAGTGATGTCAGGTTTTTGGTGGAACTAACAAGAGTGGAAACCTCCTCCTGGGCCCTTTGCAGAGGGTTCCCCTGTGAGTTCTGTGCCAGGGATGGAAAACGAGCAGGACTCTTGATTTCTTGCTCTTCAGGCTGTTGTTTATTTTTCTCTTATCTTAAGTTCAGTGTCTGCACACCAGACTGAGTGTACAAGAAGTAAGGCACAAAATGGAGCACAGACACCCAAAACCAAGGTCTTCTAATGCTGATTAGTCCAATTACCTTCTAACACTTACTTTGTTTCTACTTTTCTATCAATAACTTCTATGAATCTATTCACGTAACACCTACACTGCAGCTTTCTCTAACCAAGAGCTTTGTGCCACCAACACTACAGAAAATGGAGCAGAAGAAGAACAAGAAGGAGAAGAGACAACGCCCAAAATCCTCCATCTTGCCCCCTATCCACTCTCATTTTAAATTTTAAAACCCTAAATTTCTCACCCTGTGATAAACTACACTACTACATAACTACTATCTAGTTCACACACCTGTGGATTCTAACTCATCCCAAAGCCTTGGGAACTTCCTCCAGGGATGAAGGTGAAAAGCAGTGTTCCTTTGAGAGCCAGGGCTCCTCAGGACAGGCAGAGAAGTATTCTCTGTGCCCTGGACTCCAGCAAGTGAGAACCTGAGCAGTGCAGGGAGCAGAGCTGCCCCTGAGGTGGGAGCCCCAGGCTGGAGGCTGGCTGGGTGCTGGATCCACTGGGGGTTCAGCAGGATCAGGGAAGGGAAAGGCTGCACTGTTGGGAAAGATGAAATAGGAAAGCTTTATAAATATGACCGTTTAGATTTTGAAAATGTGAAACATATAAGTGAAATGGAATTGAAAGTAATTTTTGATGTTTGAAATGCTTAGTTTTTGTTATTAAACAACAAAAGAATAATAGTGTGGCTAGTTGAAGGTAATTTCTTTTTGATTAAACAATGCTTTTTTCCGTATTAAGAGTTTAAGGATCAGAGTAGACTCTACTAGCTTAGCAAGTGAAGTCCAAAGAGTAATTTTTAGGGTTTGAAATATAACACAGTAGGGTAATGTAATAATTTTTATAAGCTATATATAAATGCTGCAAGATTTGTATATCATATTACATTAATTAGTATAAATTAGAATATTCATTGTAAAAGAAGGTTTAATGTATTGTAATGGGNTCCCTGGCTGCAGGAGCTGAGTGCTCCCAAAAAAGCTCTGACTTCAAAGACTGAGGCTTCAGGGAGAAGGAGCCCTGGGTGACAGCTCAGCACCATCACACTTTCAATCACTCTTGCTACTTCTAGAGCAGCTGGTCTAAGCTTCCCCAGAAAACCTGTAGGAAAAGAGTGAAGATCAGATGTGACGTTCTGGACTTCACCTGTGAAAAAAATAGAAATAAAATAGAAATAAAAATAGGAAAACAATAGAATAAAAATAGAAAAAATAGAATAAAGCAAGATACAGAGAGACTCGTGGTTGTACTAGATATGCTGAAAGGAGAACAGGGAGACACAAAATCATGTGCAGGTCAGTTTTATACAAAACATCAAAGGCAGGTGGGAGTGACTGCTCCTGGGCATGGCTGGCAGTTCAGAGCACAGCCACCCAGGGACCCCAGCAGAACCAGCAAGAGCATCCCCATGTCCTCAGCAGAGTGATGTCAGGTTTTTGGTGGAACTAACAAGAGTGGAAACCTCCTCCTGGGCCCTTTGCAGAGGGTTCCCCTGTGAGTTCTGTGCCAGGGATGGAAAACGAGCAGGACTCTTGATTTCTTGCTCTTCAGGCTGTTGTTTATTTTTCTCTTATCTTAAGTTCAGTGTCTGCACACCAGACTGAGTGTACAAGAAGTAAGGCACAAAATGGAGCACAGACACCCAAAACCAAGGTCTTCTAATGCTGATTAGTCCAATTACCTTCTAACACTTACTTTGTTTCTACTTTTCTATCAATAACTTCTATGAATCTATTCACGTAACACCTACACTGCAGCTTTCTCTAACCAAGAGCTTTGTGCCACCAACACTACAGAAAATGGAGCAGAAGAAGAACAAGAAGGAGAAGAGACAACGCCCAAAATCCTCCATCTTGCCCCCTATCCACTCTCATTTTAAATTTTAAAACCCTAAATTTCTCACCCTGTGATAAACTACACTACTACATAACTACTATCTAGTTCACACACCTGTGGATTCTAACTCATCCCAAAGCCTTGGGAACTTCCTCCAGGGATGAAGGTGAAAAGCAGTGTTCCTTTGAGAGCCAGGGCTCCTCAGGACAGGCAGAGAAGTATTCTCTGTGCCCTGCACTCCAGCAAGTGAGAACCTGAGCAGTGCAGGGAGCAGAGCTGCCCCTGAGGTGGGAGCCCCAGGCTGGAGGCTGGCTGGGTGCTGGATCCACTGGGGGTTCAGCAGGATCAGGGAAGGGAAAGGCTGCACTGTTGGGAAAGATGAAATAGGAAAGCTTTATAAATATGACCGTTTAGATTTTGAAAATGTGAAACATATAAGTGAAATGGAATTGAAAGTAATTTTTGATGTTTGAAATGCTTAGTTTTTGTTATTAAACAACAAAAGAATAATAGTGTGGCTAGTTGAAGGTAATTTCTTTTTGATTAAACAATGCTTTTTTCCGTATTAAGAGTTTAAGGATCAGAGTAGACTCTACTAGCTTAGCAAGTGAAGTCCAAAGAGTAATTTTTAGGGTTTGAAATATAACACAGTAGGGTAATGTAATAATTTTTATAAGCTATATATAAATGCTGCAAGATTTGTATATCATATTACATTAATTAGTATAAATTAGAATATTCATTGTAAAAGANGTTTGTCCCATCACTGACCGTCCAAATATCCACACTGCACAAACCACAGACAGACATTGTCCCCCCACCTGCAGAGACCTCCACTCTCTGTGGTAGCACGAGCTGCTCTGCCATTAAAGGCCACCTCCTGCTGAGACCTCATGAATGGAGGATGGCTGAGGCAAATGATAAAATTTTTTTAAATGGTGTGAGGATACAATTAAAATTAAAATTAAAAATAAAATAATAAATTAAAATTAAAATTAAAAATACAATTAAAAGCAGCATCTCTGAACTGGAACTGCTTTGCCATGAGCTGAACATGCCTAAACCTAGTCATGGTTGAGCAGAGCTACTCCACTCAGCACTGGATAAACCCAACAGTAGAGTGCCTAGAACCTGATTTAATTTGAAAGACCACAAAATTATATTTCTCTGCTGATTTTCCAGGTGGCAGGATTTGATACAGAGTTTTTAGTTTTTCGCTACTCCCTTTTAACTCAATTTGACAGAAATGGCTTTTGGTACAAGGCAGAATTTGCTGGGTGCCACAGTGGGGATAATGGAAACATCAGAGAAATGGCAAAGCACAACTGGGGGAGATCAACCCTCTGCCTGGAATGCACTGGAATGCGTGAGGGCCAAGTTTTCTGGAAGAGCAGAAGTCAGGGAAATTTGCATCTCTTCTGGGACATTCCCTGGTCCACCACAGCAGCCCCTCTTTCTGGGGAGATCAGGATTTGGCAGATTCGGTGTGTGCTGGCCTTTGTGAGGGTGTGGGGAGGGATTTTTGCACGCTTGGCACAAGCAGGACAGCTGCAGGGGAAGGAAGGGTGGTGGCCAGAGATAGTGCAGCCACAGGGACACCCTGCCACAGCAGGCAGGAACAGGAGCTGCCCTTCCTCACAGCTTTGCTGATTAAGGAGCTCCTTTTCTTGGCAGTTTGAGCTGGAATTAAAACATTGCTGGGAGGGAGACACTCAGGGGCAGGAGAACAGCTTGTTCCCAGCTGGCTCAGCACTTTCCTGTTTGCAATTCCACCTGTCAGAGCTCCAAAAACGCTCCCTGAAGGCAGCTGGGTGCTGGGCTGGCACAGCCCTTGGTACCCCTGACACCTGGGGCAGGGCCAGCTCCCCTGTCCCTTTGGGCAGGGCTCCAGCGTGTATCCCGATGGAGCAGCACTGGAACAGAGGCATCAGGAGGCTGTGCTGCCTTGGAAGCTCATTTTGGCTGCTGGCTGCTTGTGGGGGTCCTGGAGGCTTTGTCCCCTCTCTCGGGAAGAAAGGGGATTTTCAGCCTGACCTCCAAACTGGAGGAGCTGGGGGATGTGTCTGCCCCAGAGGGACACCACTGGGTGGTTTAAAGGTCACAAGTGACTGGACTGGTTTCTTCTGGCCCTCTCCCAAGTGCCACAGCCCTCTGGCTGCTGAGGGATGAGTTCTTCTTGGCTCTGGGAGCAGGGACAGGCTCCCTCTGTTCCCCCTGGTTATCCTGCCAGGCTCTAAAGAAATGATTTCCCTGGGAAATGGGATGTGACTTAGCAGGCAGCATGCTTGTGAGAGGCAGGTTTCTAACGTCTCCTCAAACTGAGATTTTATCCCTGTAAATGCAACTAGGTCTCAGTGTCCCTGATTAGTTTCTTGTGACAAATTCCATCTGTCTGACTGGGAACAACAAAGACCTAAAAAACCTGAGCACCAGCCATGCAGCCAACTGCTCCCATGCTGGGCTTTGTCATCACAGGAAATCACTTACAAAACAGGAAACTCTTCCTTGTTCCACTCAATTTCCTGGGACTATTTGGCGTGAAATGTCACCTTCTCAGATGAAGGAGTGGGATTTATCACAATTAAGGGAGGCTTTGACATATCCTTTTAAGTGAATTAAGGGTGCTCTAATTCTGAATTCGCCCAGGGCTTTGTTGGTGCAGAGGAGTGTCTTGCAGTTTAGAACACTCTGAAGGCATGCACGTNTATAACACAGTAGGGTAATGTAATAATTTTTATAAGCTATATATAAATGCTGCAAGATTTGTATATCATATTACATTAATTAGTATAAATTAGAATATTCATTGTAAAAGAAGGTTTAATGTATTGTAATGGGAATTTTGCTCTTTTGTTCTCGCTCTCTCTCTTACTCTTACTTTTACACTCTTACTCTTACTCCTTGCTCTTACTCTTTTTACTCTATCTCTGGGTCCTGCTCTGAGCTGTGACTGGCAGCTCTTAGCAGGGCCCCTATGAAATAAACTGCATGCTCCAAGATCAGTGTTGACTCCAAAAATCTCTGGTCTCTGTTTGTCCCATCACTGACCGTCCAAATATCCACACTGCACAAACCACAGACAGACATTGTCCCCCCACCTGCAGAGACCTCCACTCTCTGTGGTAGCACGAGCTGCTCTGCCATTAAAGGCCACCTCCTGCTGAGACCTCATGAATGGAGGATGGCTGAGGCAAATGATAAAATTTTTTTAAATGGTGTGAGGATACAATTAAAATTAAAATTAAAAATAAAATAATAAATTAAAATTAAAATTAAAAATACAATTAAAAGCAGCATCTCTGAACTGGAACTGCTTTGCCATGAGCTGAACATGCCTAAACCTAGTCATGGTTGAGCAGAGCTACTCCACTCAGCACTGGATAAACCCAACAGTAGAGTGCCTAGAACCTGATTTAATTTGAAAGACCACAAAATTATATTTCTCTGCTGATTTTCCAGGTGGCAGGATTTGATACAGAGTTTTTAGTTTTTCGCTACTCCCTTTTAACTCAATTTGACAGAAATGGCTTTTGGTACAAGGCAGAATTTGCTGGGTGCCACAGTGGGGATAATGGAAACATCAGAGAAATGGCAAAGCACAACTGGGGGAGATCAACCCTCTGCCTGGAATGCACTGGAATGCGTGAGGGCCAAGTTTTCTGGAAGAGCAGAAGTCAGGGAAATTTGCATCTCTTCTGGGACATTCCCTGGTCCACCACAGCAGCCCCTCTTTCTGGGGAGATCAGGATTTGGCAGATTCGGTGTGTGCTGGCCTTTGTGAGGGTGTGGGGAGGGATTTTTGCACGCTTGGCACAAGCAGGACAGCTGCAGGGGAAGGAAGGGTGGTGGCCAGAGATAGTGCAGCCACAGGGACACCCTGCCACAGCAGGCAGGAACAGGAGCTGCCCTTCCTCACAGCTTTGCTGATTAAGGAGCTCCTTTTCTTGGCAGTTTGAGCTGGAATTAAAACATTGCTGGGAGGGAGACACTCAGGGGCAGGAGAACAGCTTGTTCCCAGCTGGCTCAGCACTTTCCTGTTTGCAATTCCACCTGTCAGAGCTCCAAAAACGCTCCCTGAAGGCAGCTGGGTGCTGGGCTGGCACAGCCCTTGGTACCCCTGACACCTGGGGCAGGGCCAGCTCCCCTGTCCCTTTGGGCAGGGCTCCAGCGTGTATCCCGATGGAGCAGCACTGGAACAGAGGCATCAGGAGGCTGTGCTGCCTTGGAAGCTCATTTTGGCTGCTGGCTGCTTGTGGGAGTCCTGGAGGCTTTGTCCCCTCTCTCGGGAAGAAAGGGGATTTTCAGCCTGACCTCCAAACTGGAGGAGCTGGGGGATGTGTCTGCCCCAGAGGGACACCACTGGGTGGTTTAAAGGTCACAAGTGACTGGACTGGTTTCTTCTGGCCCTCTCCCAAGTGCCACAGCCCTCTGGCTGCTGAGGGATGAGTTCTTCTTGGCTCTGGGAGCAGGGACAGGCTCCCTCTGTTCCCCCTGGTTATCCTGCCAGGCTCTAAAGAAATGATTTCCCTGGGAAATGGGATGTGACTTAGCAGGCAGCATGCTTGTGAGAGGCAGGTTTCTAACGTCTCCTCAAACTGAGATTTTATCCCTGTAAATGCAACTAGGTCTCAGTGTCCCTGATTAGTTTCTTGTGACAAATTCCATCTGTCTGACTGGGAACAACAAAGACCTAAAAAACCTGAGCACCAGCCATGCAGCCAACTGCTCCCATGCTGGGCTTTGTCATCACAGGAAATCACTTACAAAACAGGAAACTCTTCCTTGTTCCACTCAATTTCCTGGGACTATTTGGCGTGAAATGTCACCTTCTCAGATGAAGGAGTGGGATTTATCACAATTAAGGGAGGCTTTGACATATCCTTTTAAGTGAATTAAGGGTGCTCTAATTCTGAATTCGCCCAGGGCTTTGTTGGTGCAGAGGAGTGTCTTGCAGTTTAGAACACTCTGAAGGCATGCACGTTTTTGGGCAGTTGTTGGTGTGATATTTGTTGGTGTGATATTTGTTGGTGTGATTTTGCTGCCCCTGGCAGTGTGGGCTGCAGAGGGTGGTGCAGCACGTTGACAACGAGCGGCTCATTGTCAGAAAGTTGGCCCTGAATATTCCTCAGGAATGCAGAGAGAGGACTCCTGTGCTGGGTTGTTGATTGATTGAGCAGTTTCCTGTATATCTGGGTTTTTTAGAGTCACAATACACCTGCGTCACTGCCCTCGTCACTCACTGCTTTTCTGCTGCTGAGTCCTGGCTGTGACAGGAGACACAGAGGAGCCAAANGTCCCATCACTGACCGTCCAAATATCCACACTGCACAAACCACAGACAGACATTGTCCCCCCACCTGCAGAGACCTCCACTCTCTGTGGTAGCACGAGCTGCTCTGCCATTAAAGGCCACCTCCTGCTGAGACCTCATGAATGGAGGATGGCTGAGGCAAATGATAAAATTTTTTTAAATGGTGTGAGGATACAATTAAAATTAAAATTAAAAATAAAATAATAAATTAAAATTAAAATTAAAAATACAATTAAAAGCAGCATCTCTGAACTGGAACTGCTTTGCCATGAGCTGAACATGCCTAAACCTAGTCATGGTTGAGCAGAGCTACTCCACTCAGCACTGGATAAACCCAACAGTAGAGTGCCTAGAACCTGATTTAATTTGAAAGACCACAAAATTATATTTCTCTGCTGATTTTCCAGGTGGCAGGATTTGATACAGAGTTTTTAGTTTTTCGCTACTCCCTTTTAACTCAATTTGACAGAAATGGCTTTTGGTACAAGGCAGAATTTGCTGGGTGCCACAGTGGGGATAATGGAAACATCAGAGAAATGGCAAAGCACAACTGGGGGAGATCAACCCTCTGCCTGGAATGCACTGGAATGCGTGAGGGCCAAGTTTTCTGGAAGAGCAGAAGTCAGGGAAATTTGCATCTCTTCTGGGACATTCCCTGGTCCACCACAGCAGCCCCTCTTTCTGGGGAGATCAGGATTTGGCAGATTCGGTGTGTGCTGGCCTTTGTGAGGGTGTGGGGAGGGATTTTTGCACGCTTGGCACAAGCAGGACAGCTGCAGGGGAAGGAAGGGTGGTGGCCAGAGATAGTGCAGCCACAGGGACACCCTGCCACAGCAGGCAGGAACAGGAGCTGCCCTTCCTCACAGCTTTGCTGATTAAGGAGCTCCTTTTCTTGGCAGTTTGAGCTGGAATTAAAACATTGCTGGGAGGGAGACACTCAGGGGCAGGAGAACAGCTTGTTCCCAGCTGGCTCAGCACTTTCCTGTTTGCAATTCCACCTGTCAGAGCTCCAAAAACGCTCCCTGAAGGCAGCTGGGTGCTGGGCTGGCACAGCCCTTGGTACCCCTGACACCTGGGGCAGGGCCAGCTCCCCTGTCCCTTTGGGCAGGGCTCCAGCGTGTATCCCGATGGAGCAGCACTGGAACAGAGGCATCAGGAGGCTGTGCTGCCTTGGAAGCTCATTTTGGCTGCTGGCTGCTTGTGGGAGTCCTGGAGGCTTTGTCCCCTCTCTCGGGAAGAAAGGGGATTTTCAGCCTGACCTCCAAACTGGAGGAGCTGGGGGATGTGTCTGCCCCAGAGGGACACCACTGGGTGGTTTAAAGGTCACAAGTGACTGGACTGGTTTCTTCTGGCCCTCTCCCAAGTGCCACAGCCCTCTGGCTGCTGAGGGATGAGTTCTTCTTGGCTCTGGGAGCAGGGACAGGCTCCCTCTGTTCCCCCTGGTTATCCTGCCAGGCTCTAAAGAAATGATTTCCCTGGGAAATGGGATGTGACTTAGCAGGCAGCATGCTTGTGAGAGGCAGGTTTCTAACGTCTCCTCAAACTGAGATTTTATCCCTGTAAATGCAACTAGGTCTCAGTGTCCCTGATTAGTTTCTTGTGACAAATTCCATCTGTCTGACTGGGAACAACAAAGACCTAAAAAACCTGAGCACCAGCCATGCAGCCAACTGCTCCCATGCTGGGCTTTGTCATCACAGGAAATCACTTACAAAACAGGAAACTCTTCCTTGTTCCACTCAATTTCCTGGGACTATTTGGCGTGAAATGTCACCTTCTCAGATGAAGGAGTGGGATTTATCACAATTAAGGGAGGCTTTGACATATCCTTTTAAGTGAATTAAGGGTGCTCTAATTCTGAATTCGCCCAGGGCTTTGTTGGTGCAGAGGAGTGTCTTGCAGTTTAGAACACTCTGAAGGCATGCACGTTTTTGGGCAGTTGTTGGTGTGATATTTGTTGGTGTGATATTTGTTGGTGTGATTTTGCTGCCCCTGGCAGTGTGGGCTGCAGAGGGTGGTGCAGCACGTTGACAACGAGCGGCTCATTGTCAGAAAGTTGGCCCTGAATATTCCTCAGGAATGCAGAGAGAGGACTCCTGTGCTGGGTTGGTGATTGANCTGGGTTGTTGATTGATTGAGCAGTTTCCTGTATATCTGGGTTTTTTAGAGTCACAATACACCTGCGTCACTGCCCTCGTCACTCACTGCTTTTCTGCTGCTGAGTCCTGGCTGTGACAGGAGACACAGAGGAGCCAAATCTGTGGCACAGGGGCTCTGTGGCACAGGGGTTCTGTGGCACAGGGGCTCTGTGGCACAGGGGCTCTGTGGCACAGGGGTTCTGTGGCACAGGGGTTCTGTGGCACACCGATTCTGTGGCACATGGGTTCTGTGACACACCAATTCTGTCACACACCAATTCTGTGGCACACCAATTCTGTGGCACACAGTTTCTGTGGCACACATTTTCTATGGCACACCAATTCTGTGGCACACAAGTTCTGTGGCACACAGTTTCTGTGGCACACAGTTTCTGTGTCACACAAGTTCTGTGGCACACAGTTTCTGTGGCACACAGTTTCTGTGTCACACAAGTTCTGTGGCACACAGTTTCTGTGGCACACAAGTTCTGTGGCACACAGTTTCTGTGGCACACAAGTTCTGTGGCACACAGTTTCTGTGGCACACAGGTTCTTTGGCACACAAGTTCTGTGGCACACAGGTTCTGTGGCCCAGGGGTTTTGCTCCACAGGTGCTGCTGCAGTGACTGCAGGGCCCTGGCACGGCGAGGGGCAGGTGCTGGGCTGCCAGCAGCTGTCCCACAGCCTCCTGGTGCCCTGGCACTGCTGTCACCCGTTGTCCCCGTGGCCTGCAGCTGCATTTCCCGTTCTGCAGCCAGGAGCTGCGTCACCAGCGCCGTGGCCTTGGCCCCAGGCCCGGGGTGTGGCAGCAGCACTGGCACCTGGGTGGCATCCTGGCAGTGTCTGAGGGGCTGTGCATCACTCCCAGCCTCTGCCAGAGCTGGGTGGGCTCTGCCCATGCCTGGCACAGGGGGCTGATGCTTTTCCCTGGCCTCCTGAGTGTTGCTTCTTCAGCAAAGGGGGATTAGCACATGAAACACCCCACAAATGTGTTGCATTTGCTGTTGCCACAGCACATGGAGGAAACCTGGAACATGGGGTGGATGCTGGTGAGTCACTGGGGTGAAGCATTTATCCCAAACCTCCTGTCTTGGAAAACTTTTGGCATGGATGAACTTACTGGGAGCAGTTAGTGTGTGCAGGTTGTTCATGCCCACCTTACTCTGGTGTTAGCTCTTTGGTGACTCAGTGACATTTCATCACAATTTTGAAGCTGGTTTTGTTCCAGCTTGAGTGGTTCTCCAGCCACAGGAGGGCGGCACCAGCACAAGCTGCCAAAGTGCTGGTTAGAGCTTGGTTTTGTTAGAAAATAAAACAAAATAAAAAAATAAACTAGCGTGTATATATATATATATGTGTGTGTGTGTGTGTGTGTATTACAAAATAAAAGATAAAACTGTTTAACAGGAAGGAAGGGGAGAACCCTCAAGCCCTGCTGAGCCCAGGGGGAAATAGTATTTACTTTTCATAGCAAGAATTACGCCTAAATAATTTTTTAAGTGTCAAAAGAAGGTTAAACCCCCATGAAGTGATCTAGCAGAAGCACCCTGTTTCCTCTAAGAGCTGAGGGGGATAGAAAGCCAGCAGGACTTTTGTGGCACCTTTCCATGGTCTGAATGTGCTGCAACAGACTTGGACAGCAACATAATGCACTATTCATTCACAAATCATTTACCATTTCAAATATCTCTTTTTAAAGGGCAAAGATTTAATTTGGTGGCTGTTTTGATTGTGTTTGCAGGGGCGTGGAAAATAATTAAAAGAGAAAATGAGTGAAGAGTGGGTGCTGAGGTCCCAGGGTCTGAGAGAGCCATGTGTGAGCAGTGGATCTCTCTGGGTACAGCTTTTGTGGGGTCAGAAGGCTCAAGGGTGCCTGGAGCCACAGAGAAGCCCCCAAGGGTGGGCTTAAACCTCCTGCTCAACCTCCTGCTTTGCTAAATTAGGGACAAGTTATAGAAATGATGTTGAAAGGTGGAATTGCTGGCAATGCTCTGCCACGTTCTGCAGCTCTCAGCACTCAGCTGATGTTTAACCTGAAATCCCCCTCAGGTGAATGGGATTTGCCTGTCTGAGGGGTGTGTGAGGCTAAGGCCAGGCCAGCCTCTGGTGTTGGAATCCAGGGCACAGGAAATGTTTCTATGACAGTTTTGGAAAGCCCTGATTCTCAGCAGAACACTGATTTTAACCTCTGTTCCAGGGAAAAAATTGCCAAGGCTTTAGGAGTTGGAGCACACAGGTGTGAACTAGGTAGTAGTATGTAGTAGTAGTAGTAATAGTCTGTCACAGAGTGAAGAATTCAGGGTTTTAGGATTTTAATATGAGAGTGAATGGGAGACAAGATGGAGGATTTTGGGTGTTGTCTCCTCTCCTTCTTGTTCTTCTTCCACTCCATTTTCTGTAGCATTGGTGGCACAAAGTCATTGGTTAGAGAAAGCAGCAACATAGGTGTTACGTAAGTAGATTAATAGAAGTTATTGGTAGTAAAGTAAAAACAAGATATGTGTTAGAAAGTAAAATTAGTTTTAAAAGTCCTTGGTTTTGGGTGTTTGGGCTCCATTTTGTACCTTGTTTCTCGTATGCTCAGTCTGGTGTGTAGATGGCGTGCTGAACTTAAGATAAGAAAAGAATAAACAACAACCTGAGACCAAGAAACAGAGAGTCCTGCTCGTTTTTCATCTGTGCCAAAGAACTCACAAGAGGGAACCTCCTCCAAGGGCCCAGGGGGTAGGTTCCCAGCCGTGTGGGGACCTGCCAAAAAACCCCACATTGGTGATGTTTTCTGCAGATGAAGATCATTTCTTGGTCACAGCTCAGTCTGCAGCAGGGTTATTTGGAAGGCATTACCTTCCAAAAAGGCTTGGTTGGTTGGTTGAAGCGAGATGTTTCTGAGAAAGATCCCTGCAACCACTCCAGGTTAAATGAAGAATTGGCACAAAGTGACAAGGGGACAGCATTTGGGAATCGATACCTGAACTAGCCAAACCCCCCAAAAAAAGAGTCCAAAATGGAATTCTTTTATTAGCTTTCCCCTGGCACTGACACCTGCAGACTTTTATCTGCAGCTGTGTGGGAAGAGCTCAGACTGCAAACATAATTCCCATAGGATGGGACTTTGAGGAATCAAAATGTGTTTGAACCCATCCTGGAGAAGGACCCAAACATGCTGACTAAACAAGAGGTTGCAGAGACTGGTGTTGCAACAGACAAGATGATTAGAGAACTTTGAGGAGCACTTGATCTAAAACACTACACAAAAGGATGATTTTTTAAATGTTATAGTAGGGAAAACCTTCTCTACACAGCTGAAAGGAAGAAGGGAGCTGAGCCCCAGCCTCCAAGGGTCTGATGGAATCTAGCATTGGGAAAAATGCTATTTTAGCATTGCTAAAATATATTGGGGGCACTGCTTCAAGTTCAGGTCCTGACTGGGCTTTAACATCCTATAAAAATTAGGTTACATTATTCAAAATGAAAGGGTTTCAAAGTCACAGCAAAGCTGAATTTCACTCTGTAACAGCAGGTTATTGCTGAGTTTTGTGCCAAACCAAGCTGGGTTCTGTGAGACTCTGAACTCTGCCCTGTGATGGGTGTGTGGCTCTGGGCATCAGCTACAGGCAAAGAGCAATAACTGCACCTCTAAAGCCAGGAGGAGCTTCCTCCTCTTCCTCAGCAGGGACTGGGTTCTGGCTGGAGGTGGTGGAAGCTTTCCCCAGCCTGTCCACACTGCTGAGAATTAATGGGGCTCTTCCTTTGCCTCAATTACTGGGTATCCACCTGTGAAGCTGTAAAGGCTAGACCAGTAAATCTTACAATCAAATATTAAATTATACCTAATTTATTTGCTTATGGCAAACTGTAAGCTCTGCAATCAAGTGTGCAAGGGTCTATGTCACAAGCTCTCCTGGGAGTCAGGGGACGTGCCTGGCAGTGCATTTTGGGGGGGTTTGCTGAGGGGACACAGGCAGGGACTGACCCCTGTAAACCCTGGTGTCAAACTGGTGTCCCAGTCACTGAGGGGCAGCCCCTCGGCGTGGGCTGGGGTCTGCCTGCTCCCTGACTTTGGTAAATGTCTCTCCAACCTCATAACGTGTTTTTGCATGCTTTTATTGCAGTTAAAATATTCGGTGTTTAGGAAGGAGTTTGTTGTTTGAATCAGGATAAAACCAGCATGTGTTTGGCAGCACTTTCTGCATAATATATCAAAGGTTTTTTACTTCTGTGTAAAATCCTTCAAGTCACCTGGAATTTTTCCATGGACTGCACTCTGCTCAAGGTTTCAATTTGCCGTGGAGTTGTACATTTGTCCTTGTCCTCTCTGGCAGCCTGTGCTGCCATCCTGCAACCTGGCTCAGAAAATGGTACCAGGGTGAGGGTGCAAATCAGAGCCTCCCAGAAAGTCTGGTGGAAGAAAGGGTCTGATGGCTCCCAAGCAGATTTCTAAATGAAAAATTGTGTCTTGTACTTTACTGTTCAGGGAGAGGGGGAGAAAAAACCGTGTCTGGATTGGAATATTTTCAGCATTTGGAATGGCAGGTGAATTTTAAACAGAACCCAGCTGGAATACAGCCAGTCTGGGAAGCTCAGTATGGCAGTTTTCTCTTCCCTTTCCATTATGGTCCAAGCAGAAACAACAGCAGGTGAAAAAAGTACTTTCAGTCAGATTTTCCCTAATTCCTTGAGGCATTAAAGCATCTCTACTTTGCCAAGACAATAGAAATCCACTTTTTCGCGTGCGTGGGTGTTTTAAAAATGGGATTTTCTGATGACGTGGGAGAACAGCAGCTTTCACAGAGCTGGGAATTCCTTCCCCCGGAGCGATGGGTCCCGGCACCCAGGACCAGATTCCAGCCCGATCCAGCAGGAGGATTGCGGGGAGCCGCTCCACGCCGTTCCCAGGCGCGTTTTTTTTGGGAAATGACGGCTGTAGGATGAATCAGCGACCCGGCCCAGGCTTGGGGCAGCGCTCAGCCCCTGGAAGAAGCGGGTTTTCCGCGGAGGAGGATGCAGGACGCGGTGCTCGGATGATTGTCCCGATGACTGTCGCGGTGGTTGTCCCGGTGATGCTCCCGCTGCGTGGGCGCACAGAGGAGCCGCAGTCCGGGCGGTGCCGCTGGCTGAGCTCTGATTCACTGTCGGGCCCCCAGCTGGGAGCCCTGAACCAGAAAATGTCACTTTTTCCCACGGCAGAGCATGCTCGGGCCATGCCACAGGCGTCAGTTCAGGGTGCAGCTCTCTGGGAATAAGGGGGTTTTTTTCAGGGTTGTGTATTTAGATTCTGGTCACGGCCCAGCTTTTGGTTTTTAGCAAAGATAAACGGTGGCTGTGCCATCTCCTGTTGCCTGCAGTGTTTCAGAGGCTTTTCTTCTCATAAACAGCCTTGTCTGTCCCTTCAAAGTGACACTGGAGCATCATTTTGCTGCACGCGAGGCATTCGAGCTTTGAAACCCCAGCCCAGCTCTTGTCTGTGCAAACCACACTGAGACATCCACAAATCTCACACTTTCCAGCTTGTCACTCACATTTAACCTGCTTTAGAGCAGAGCTTTCCCTCGGCAGCTGCAGATGAAATATGCTTCACCCGTGACTGTTTTCACAAGCACGAGGCACCGCTGATGCCAGGGGCACCCAGGCTGCTGCTCTGCTGGTTTGCAAGGCAGAGTGTGTCCCTCTGGGTGCAGCAGGGCAGAAGCTCAGCTCAGCAGTTAATTTTTAACGTGCCTGTTGCTCCACGGTGTAAGGGAGGCTGCCAGGGAGGTGTTGCTGCTGGCTGGAGCACTCTGTCTCCCCACACACAAACTGAGGGCTGGCCCAGCTCTGCTCTGGACTCTGCTCGTGCTTGGTGTGCTGGATTTCTGAAGGTCACAGTACTGGGTGTTCAGACACTGGGACATCCTCATCTCCTCCTGAACACTCTGGTCAGGTTGAACCGGGCTGTTGACTTGTTCCAACCCCATCTTTTCACAGACTTTTTATGGAGAGATGGTTTTTATGGAGAGATTTCTTCCAAATTTACCCTAAACCAGGACAGATGGGGATGGGTGTTTGATGAGGGGACAGAGGGTGGGACCTCTGTGTGACCTGCTGTCACTGCCACCCCCTTTGCTCTGGGCTTTCTCTTTCCAGCACCTTGTGAGTTGCTCGCCACCTTTCCCAGTCTGTTAAGCCAGAGCTTCTGCCAAAAATCTTCTCCTTAGTTTCTGTCCTGCCTTTCCGTGGCTTTTCCCAGCCAGCAGTGGTACTGGGGAAGCACCAGCACCTTCCCAGCACGGCTGCCAAGCAGGGCTTTGGGCGAGCTGGATAAAATTAGCTGTTCAGAGGCACGTTCCTCAGGATGCTGGGACACAGGACACCCAGTACAGCCACTTTGACTCGTGAAGAAGAATTAATGGAAACGCCCGGCTCCTGGAGGGAGGAAATTCCTTGAACAGCCTCTTCCTCTGTTTGTTGTGTGGGGAGGCTGACAATGGGCCCCGCGCCTGGCCGGGCTGGCCCCGAGCGCCGCCTGAGTGGCCACAGACGGCGAGTCTGCGACACCGGGCGTGCAGGAAGGGCTGGCACCGCCAGGGGACAGAAGTGACGGGGGACAGAAGTGACGGGGGACAGCACGGACGGGGGACAGCACTGCTGGGTGAGACCACCAATGGGTGACAGCACTGAGGATGATGGCACTACCAGGGGACAGCACTGCTGGGTGACAGCATCTCTGGGTGATGGCACTGCTGGGTGACAGCACCAATGGGTGACAGCAGTGATGGGTGATGGCACTGCTGGGTGACAGCACCAATGGGTGACAGCATCTCTGGGTGACAGCACCAATGGGTGACAGCACCAATGGGTGACAGCAGTGATGGGTGACGGCACTGCCGGGTGACGGCACTGCCGGGTGAC